>JAGDQP010009463.1:19742-59015 GCA_022664845.1 Lepisma saccharinum | reverse complement strand
TTAGATGCAATTAGTTAATTTTCGGACTCCGCATGTATATATAGAGAGAGACAGCTTGTTTCACTGCTTAACACGCTTGGCTGTTACCTAAGGTGTTGCATTCTTTCCAATGATTTTTGTTTCTGTGTTCTTTGTTTGTTTTCTACGATTTTGAGTTTTTATTTTTTTGTGTGTTCTCAATCAACTGGTTTTTAAAGCTAAATTGAATACTGTAGATATCCAGCTGGGATATTGTAGCACTCAAAGACCACACATTCTAACTGTGTAACTATACGAAAGTATACATTATACGCCGATACCACACTTGAAGTTTTAGTCATATTCGAGGATTTCCAGGATCAAGGCTGAGGATTTCCACTTGCCCTTTGAAGTGAATGCATTTATAGAATAAACTTGTATTGATTTTTTCCAACATACTTCTTCTTTACACTTCATCGTATCAAGTATGCAGTGTACTTGAAGTTGAGTACGCCTGTCATGATTTTGTACCAATTTTATGTTTGTTCTGGTTTCATTGCACAATTTCCATTCCTCTCAGTTTCTTTTACACCCATTCTCATTACACGTTACTGGCAGCAAAAACATAACATAACATAACAAATCAAATATCATAGAAGTTCAAAATGAGTTTTTTCTCGCCCACTTGTATGAATGATTTCCGACACCGCACACCCACATTCACTTGTGAGTGTCTTATTCCTTCATTAGAATACAAAGCTCCCTCTACAAAGCTCCCTCTACAAAGCTCCTCTATATTTCGTCGTATTGATTTCAATGCGTAACCACAATTTTCATGCTTACGTCGCTTAGAACAGTGAGTTTCTGGGACAGAAAATTACGCTTAAAGCAGGTTTTTTTATTTTTAACTTCAAGAACAATGGTTAAAGTTCAAACCGTTGCTTTATCTCGCCTCTCTAAAGTGTTATTGTGGGCTGTTTGATTTCTGAGCAAAATATAATGTCACAAGGTTTCCATTTCACGTCACGGTTATTTTACTTTGAGTAATTGGATGCTTTCATCTCAAAGTATGTATGTGAGGAAAACATATGGTCTTTTTATATGAATACTTATTTCTGTTTTTTTTTTCTCTAAAAAAAATGCTTTATCTTTATAACTTATATTGGCAACAAGATTTTGGCAAACATCAGGCATAATTCTAATATTATTCTCATGTTTCAAAAAGAGTAAAGCTATCCCCTGTGCGATGCGCATGCGTTGGTCAGTCCCACGCTCGACCGCTTTTACCTTCCAAGATTCCCAGGAGTATCAAGGACACTTTGGTACTCAATTCAATAGGTGACTGAGTACACCTCAGAGCCCCAGGCATGGGAACACTGCGAGAAAAGTCTCCGGTGCCCTGACCGGAATTTGAACACGGACCGCTCGATTTGTAGTCAGACGCGCTACCGCCTGAGCCACGATAAATCGAGCGAAGCTTCTTTAGGGTTGTACTCAAAATCCCTCTCGAATATTCAAGATACTTTCATCGAGTTTGGCATGGTGTTATTACTCTAGCAGTTGAGTGGCATAAGCTATATTTTTATCTTAATGAGTTCGGTTTCTGTGGTTTAAAAAAGCACATTTTGAAGCATTTCGTAAAGAACTGCTGGTCATATTCCGCTCAAACTTCTCATGGTGATAGAGTATTACATTCTTCCACTTTTAACTGCACCATAACTTTCTCTTACATTCGTTTCCATTGTAAGAAGACTCAATTCTTAAAAAAAATTTAGAGCCTTGCATTGGAACGGTTGAACCTTTTGCAACCAAATATTCCGTAATGATGTATACCAATAACTTTGATAATTTTCTTTGATAATAACTTTGATAACAAGTAATATATTGTTAAAACTTATCGTTTCCATGGTAACAAGTCTTAGTTAATAATCACGTCTTGTGATATCATATAAGAACGGTTACACTAATTAGCTTTACATTTGGAAAGACTGTATAGGTAAGACCCTTAATGCATACACCAAAGTAGATTGTTGAACTATTTACTGTTTCCATGGTAATTGAGACTCCATTTTTGCAGCGAATTAATCGCCAGGGAGCGAATCTCCTTCAGGTGGCAGATTTATATTTCATTGTACTTGAACTACTTCATTGTTCAACGGATCTGGACCAAATTAGGTACGGTGATGGTACTCAATCCAATTGTCTCCACGGCAACGATACACTTCCCCAGTAACACACAAATATTGAAAATACGTGGACTAAACGTTAGTACAACGTTGTAAATGTATCGAAATGTCCGCATGTTCAACGGTTTATTCGACGTTGAATAATGGTTGAGAAGAAACGATCAAGAAACTGGTTCAGTTGACCAAAACAGAGCATTTATGCTGTTTATCTCAAGAATGAAGAGATTAGAAGAAATATTTGCTGAAGCATTTTAACAAAACTATTGTTATTGCCATTTTCAATGTTCTTTTGTATTAAATATTGTGCTTAGAATTATTTGTGTTTTCTTTCTTCAACCTAAATCACCATGAAATCTTTGATTGCAGGAAGAAGGGCACATAACATGCATACACAATTTTCAAACTATGAATTATATCAGATTAGTTAACAGTTTTTAAACCTGATTCTATGTTCTTTATACTGATGTCAACGACATAAATATTATTTAAAAACTTCTTCGTAACATTGAACCTAAATTTTTATTTGTTTACCGAAAATGCGTTTTTGACCTATGTGCCCTTGTTTCTTATGTGGGGGAAAGTTAAATTTTGCCGCCCTTTCCATCGTTTTTCTTTGGCCAAACAACATGGCAGGCCAACGCGATGACCATAACATTGTCTCGCATCACGTAGTGTACTTTTGTTATCTTCTCTGAAGTCTGCCGTAGCATCGCTATTACTAACTCCAGTAAGGCAGTAGATCTGCCTAACTGACTTGAATTCGCGGTATTCAATTTTAAAGATGAAGGTAGGTGTTCTATGGAATAACAAAAAAAAAGTCTTAGCGCGCCGGTATTGAAATTTTGAACAAGTTTGGGTCAATTTCAATTTAACAGGCAATTTTGCTTCCTTCTTTTAAGAAGCGTCTATTTTTTTTATTTTTAGCTCTTTGCCGTCCTTTACACCTGCCGCCCGGGGCACTTGCCCCCTTTCCCACCCTCCTGGATCCGGCACTGTCCCGCAATGTCCTCAATTGTAGTTTCGAATCTTATGATCATAATATACATGTAACATTAACAAACATATTACGCCAGAAAGACATAGGAATATTATTGTGTAGTAATATACACCCTTCAGTCCAACAGCAAGGAAACGTGTTATTCTGGTCTCACGAAATACGCCAAGGTCATCTGATAGTACTGCGCAATGCGCATCGCCCCAAAATTTTGACATTAATTTATTAATAATACCAACATAGTAATAATATGGATTGGATTTCTGGCATAAAATCTTTATAAATATGGATCTACTTGTGCCCTAAAAGTTACCAAAATTTTACCTCAAAACTTAAAATAGATCTAAAGATATTACTAAAAGTTATGTAATATAAGTTACCTTTAGTTAAACACTTTACAAAAACATTATTTTCTTACCGTTATCCCTTACCCTATTTCATCCTTCGACAAAGATGCCTAAAGGTAATAAATATCATACGATACAGTTCAGTTCATAAGATACAAAATTATCTTCATTGAACATCATATCACTTCTTCTTTGTATCTCCCCTACAAAAGCAGAGTGTGAGTTTGAGGTTTAATAACTTTATGAAGAACAATTAACTTCCTTTCCGTAGTTTTCCTGTTTCATTTTTTTAAAAAGAAATATCTTTTAATATCAAGAGAGGTTGGTTCGTATTAAACTCTACATGAATTCATTTAAAATTAATGGAAAAGGAAATTTTTAATAATCCTTTTTTTCTTCTTAACTTTTATACCTTTTAATGTGTTCTTTTAAAAATTAATTAATTCTGAAGCAAATATAAGAAGAAGGGATTCTTTTTCTAAACTTTTTAAATAACTAAATTTCGTCTCTCATTTTATATTCTTCTCGAGTTCAGAGCTTTTGCATTAAAGAAAAATTAGTAATAAATGTATTACAGAAGACTGCGAACGAAGAAAGAACATATTGTATTACCTTTCCCTAATATGTGGGTTAGATTTAAAGGCAACCCCCATTTGCCTTACTATTTAAAATAATATTACTTTTCCAAACCTCGAAGAAAGTAATATGACTAGTCTTTCCTTACCAATGTTCTGTCTTTTATTTAATAAATACACGAAAGAAAACACATTTGGATCAATATCAGAATAATTATTCTACTAAGAGCCAGGGGATGTTGACGCCAATAAGAGTGTTAGATTTCTTTGTTAAGGGCCCTCATCACTCACTCCCCCACTTTTTAACATTTTAAAAATATTTCGAAATCTAATAGCATTTTCAAAATTTTAAGAAGGTAGTGCTTTGCTTACATCTAGAGATACAATAGCTATAAATTGTTTGCCTTTACAGTCTAGAATTTTCCGCCAGTTATTTAGCAGTTCATGTAATAGTAATTCCGTGGAACGATTTTGTCTAAATGCAAACTGTCTATTATTAATTAAATTTTGACTACGGACATATTGTTCAATTTGAATATCTATCAATTTCTCTAGAATCAGACTTAGAGAAGAAGTTATTGAGATTGGTCTAGTTATTTATTTACAGCACCACCTCTGAATATACGGGTGTGATCATTGCATGTTTCCATATTTCAGGGAATCTACATTCATCAATTGAGGAATTAATTAAGTGAGCTAAAGGTTCAGCAATCCATGGTGCAAGCAATTTCAAAATACGATTGTTTATACCAACAAAATCCGGACTTTTAGTAATGTCAAGCATCAATAAGATTTTTAGAACATAATCATTAGAAACGTGACTGAAATGGAATTGAGACCCGCGAAGTGGTTTATTATCTTCATTTTTCTCGGCGATATTGGAATTATTCATAGATTGATCATTATATAGTATATTTGAAATAGTGTTGCCGATATTAGCAAAATAAGTATTCAGAACATTTTAGATTTGCTCTGATTTTCGAAATAGACTCATCATCAAATTTAAGAGAAACAATGGGTTGTTTTCTCCTTATTGTCTGTTAACATTTTAACTTTGTTATTGCCTGCATATTTTTCAGAGTATATCTGTTGAAGGAAAAAAATTGTCTTAGCAACTCTAACTGTTTTCGTTACATTATTTCTTAAACATTTATATTGCTCCCAAGTATATTCATTGTCTGTGTTTAGAGCATATTTGAACCTGCGATTCTTGAATGAAATCAGTCGAAGCAAATTTTGTGTGATCCAGGTACGTTTTTTTTTATCCCTGACGCGAAATGTTTTTATGGGTACAAAACAAGGGCTTCAGTTATTAACGACTGCAAATATTTTGCTTTATCATTTAGATCTGGTATTGTTACTACATTATGAAAGGGCAAATAAGAACAATAACTGAGAAAATGTTGTTCTGAAAAGTTCTTAAATAAGCGCTTAGTAAGGAGTATCCTAGGCACTTTTTGTGGTTTTAAAGTAATTGACGCGTATATCATAAAATGATCACTCATGTCATGAAGCACGACAGCAGATTTGCAATGCATTTCATGTTTATTGGTGAAAATATGATCAATAAGACTTTCACTTGTATCTGTAACGCGTGTAGGAAGGGAAATTAGTTGTTTATATCCTGCAGATTCCGTTGTTTCAAAAAAGTTTTTATCTGTTGAAGATGGTATAAGAACATCGTGGTTCATGTCCCCAACAAGAACCGATGCGTGGTATGAAGTAAAGTTCTAGAGAATACATCCAATTTTTCATTAAAAATAACATGACCATTAGGTGGCCTGTATACACAGCCAATAATTAATTCTTGATTTATATGTTTCAAATTTAAAGAGAGCCATACTCCTTCAATATGAGTATCGCATACAGAGTATATTAATTCAGAGATTACATTGCTTTTAACATAGACAACAATACCGCCCCCTTGTTTACCATAAGTACGGTCAAATCTATACATTTCAAAGCCTTCTAATTCTATACATGCCTACCCGGAATAATCTCATCAAACCACGTTTCAGTCATTGCGATGTAAGTAAATTGAGAAATATTTGAAGCTTCAATTTCATCATATTTGTTTCTAAGACTGTATATGTTAATATGGAACATATTTATGTTTCAATGCCGTTTGGGAGATGAACGTCTTCTATATGAGGGTATAAGTTAGCAAGAAATTTCCTGTTTACAGCGCTTAAACGGTTTACAACAGCGGGGGGTGAGCGGTCATTGACACAGCGAAGGGGAAGGAAGAGGGAGGTATTTACAGTTAGGGCACCGTCGACCTCGGGAGCAAGGAGAAAGAGGCCTCTTTCAGACACACTATCCACCTGACAGGGGTGTCCAAATATATGTTCGGCAATAACACTGCACAACAAGTACGTCCATCCTATTTACATTGAAAATAAGAAAATGCATTTTATATTGATGGAAAAATAACCTGAGAGGGTAGAAAGAGTGAAAATACAATATGAAAATATAAGCAATACTGTATGAAGGTAAAAAAGTGGATTTGTGTAACTAGTAAAAATCAATAAGAGTGGATTTCAAAATGATAGTAGTTATATAATAGATTTTATCAAAATGCTAAAGTCTATATAAAGAATCATCTGTGAAGTTAATGAGTTTCATTCACAATTAATTTATTAACAGTTGTGTGAAACTGATACCACTTTAGCTTACATTTCACTTCCGGTATTTGTTAATATCGTTAGTACTGTCAATTTTCACTTTTTCTTTGTTGTGCAGTGCCACAATATTGCCATCAGATGTCCAAACACGTTGAAATAGTCCACTGTTTCTTACCTGGTAAAACAACTGCAGATTCTGGTGCGTGAGATTTTCCGTGATGGAGATATGTGAGGCGGTGTCCTTCAAATGCTTCTTTCTCTGCAACACTAGGCGTCGAGTCCGGTAGGAGACAAAACGAACAATCATGGCTCGGCTTTTTCCATCCCGTCTTTTGGCTTCCAGGCGATGACAACGCTGGATGTCAGAGGCTTCCACTGGAACCTGCACCTTATCCTGAAGAATCTTCAGGACCTTTTCCTCGCAGTTTTCATTGTCCGATTCACTGACACCATGGATCACAAGATTTAATCGTCTATCATACTGTTCTAGTGAATTCACTTTGTCTTGGAGAGAGTCCACTGTGCTACGAAGAGCTTTAATTTCTGCATCATATTTCTCCTTCGTTTTACTCAAAGCTTCATCCACTACCACTGGTATCAACTTCGATAGTGAATCTTGAATAAGCTCCTGTACCCTATCATTCGTATAAGCCAGGGATATTCTCTCATCCAAGTCACCAAGCTGAGAATTCAGTTCTTTTGAGAGGACAGTCTGCATCAGCTCCTCAATTCTCTCCCACTCGCCTTTGGCGATTCCCATTTCAAAGAATTTAATACACACAACTAATTGCTTGTGGCTGCTGCTCCAGCAAAGCTTTCACGGGAAAATTTCACGTTTTATCGCAGCACTACGTTCACTTTATATAAGGAAAACGTTCACTTAGCACATAGTGTACACTTCTGCACACGGAGAGAGAGAAAAACATGTCCGTGCGCGACGGATGACAAAGTTATAATGATGAATTTTAATTTTGAACAAATCAAACATCCCTTACTAATTTAGATATTATGGTGGGACATTTTAATGGTAATGGTATTCAGCTCACTTACTTCGTTACATTACTTACTAGCGAATACTAAACCTAATTTATTAGAAAATTCTTGTGACTGGTTTACGAAAAAAAAACTTATTTTATACGGCGAGAAATTTATGTATCTGAGATGATGTTCTCAGTTATTTCCACTTTTCGATTAAGAACATTATGTAAGACATTTAGGCATTTCAATCCCACATTTAAACATCTTGTTTTAGAGTCAAGTTTTGATGCTTTAATTTTCTGTGTTTCTACACTGTCTCTCTTTCAGAAAGGGTCCATTATGCACGTGTCTTCGGCGTGTGACGTTCAATCGGTCATTCACTACAGCTTCCTTTCAATGGATTGCGAATTATTTCAGATATTTTTTGTATACTGAATGAAGTCTCATATGCCCCAGTCATAATGCATGTGCACTACAGATTGTGTGTATGGAATCATGTGAGGAAGAAACAACCACTTAGAAAAAACTAACACAGATAATATACTCATCTGTTCTTTATACAGGATCTGATATTTTGATTACAACTTAATGCGTTAAATTTTGGTCACTAGATACTTATCGTGACTTTTAAAGATCAATTTAAAAGTTGAGGTTAGGAGGTTAGGTAGCTAGGAATTGTCGATTACATTGTGGGCAACCTTACACACCGCATTATGTTTGAAGAGTGCGCGTTAGTACATTAGTCCCAAGTAATGTCAACGAACAGACAGAAATAAACCTCCAGGAAATTAGCAGTTCTCGGAACTTGTACAAGAATGTGCTAATTGCATCATTTTAAAACAGTGACTGCAAAATGATCCACTTTATAGTCATTGTAACCAGAGAAGCGACAGCTGCTTCCCTGTCACTACATATACGAATACTCAGCAGTCAAGCACACAATCATATTCAAGGCAAGGGCTCACGCTCGGTACTTTTTTTATTTAAAAAACCCGTCATGACAACGGAAACGGAAACGGAAACAGCTTGGAGTAAAGTATTGCAAAGGGCAAAGGCTTAGTCACAGATCAGTGTAATTGGAAATTCATTCGCGACAAGCTGTACATCATATGGAAGAGTCAGACACTAGTGAGTGGAATTTCAATTCTATACTAAATCTGTAATGTACCATGTATGGTAAGAATGCACCTTCTTATGCCATTAATTGCCCCCACGCCTTCTACACAAAACGCACGTTCACCAAGATTGTCATTCTAAACTTTTATCGTAATGATTGACTGCATGAAGAAAGGATGCAAAAGAAAAAAATTAAATGAATTGGAATTAGGATAAGTAGTGCAGAAGCTCATGGGTCCTTCTAGAACACATAAAAGTTTGCAAAGTAACTGAATATAGTGAAACAAGTAATGAAATTGGATAGAGAGAAGAAACATCTAGAGGAGATTCCTTCACCATGTATATATACAACGTCAATGTTACTAGTGCATGTCCATCTTGACGCAGAGTTGGGACATCAATGTTGCATCAATTCGCGCTGCAACACAAAGAAACCCATCTTTAGCGAAGAAACGTTGCGCAATATTTTAAGAATTTTCCAGCTACTTCAAAACTTACTGGTACATTTCTTCTAGGATTGCATTGACGGCTCCCTCAGCTATCCTTGAAACTATTATGTAACAACACCATGAGAAATTGCTATCCCGCGCACTTGAGTACCATTGTCTAACCAGTGAAGCGTTAGTAGCACTGTTTCCTTTAGTGATAACATTTTATTTCTCTGTGTGGTCTCTTGGATTCGAGGGCAGATGAATTTTAAAACGTGATCCACTTGACTTTGTGTAAGATGAAAAGTTTCTTTAAACCGGAACTTGTTACGAAGCTATTCAACTGTCCGATCTTCTTCCTCTCTTGCTTTCAGGTGTCATCGCTAAAACAACACATGCCTCTTCTACAGAAGCCATCATTTCTTCTGACGTGTCTAAAATTTTGTCCATATTGCTGCAGGTAACTTCTGAAACAGCCGTATTCAGGAACGATAAACCATTTTAACAAACATGCGAGACATGTTGAAGTGCCTTGTTCACTTTTCTTAGCGTCTTCACAGTCTTGACAACAAAAGTATAACAAATGTAGTAGAAGGCTTGTTTAACAATAGCAGTCCGAACCACTGTTGTATTTGTGTTTGACAGACATATAACACTGCAGTTAATCAACATTAATTTCAACCATGCTTTTCTTTTCTTACGGCTAAAGAAGTTCAGAACGGAACTGACCGAACTCTTCAGTTTCACGTTTATATGTACTTCTATCACTAGAAACCTTCTCACAACCCCACGATAAAATTGGAGGGTGTTGGAATGTAGGAAAATCCCTGGTCACTACAGTTAAACGAGGACGTCATTGAGAGCAGGTCAGTCATGGGAACCCTAAACAGGGCCTGTATACTTTATAAGTTAAAACAGAATTAACGCTAGTGTAGCGGGAAGAAAAATATGTCAACTACTCGATATGTATGTGATAATTAATGGACAGTACAATGATGGTTTAACAAATTTAAAGATGGCGATGACTGTCTCCAGGACGCACCAGGTACAAGACGTCCATAAGCCACAGACAACGAGGTGCTCAAGGCGGTTATTGAGACTGATAATGACCAGAGATATGAAGCATTGCGAGAAGCATTCAATTGCAGTGCGAAAATCATTCGACTACACGTCCATTAGCTTGGGGAAATGATGTAAAGTGGAACGATGGGTCTCCCAGATAAGTTGACTGTGGCTCACAAAGCGACACGAGCAAATAGTTGCATTTCTTTGCTGTCCCTTCAGGGGGAAGGACCCGATTACCAACTACTGTTTCGCTCTTTAAGCAGCTAGGGGGTGCTTCGGCAAGTGGACGATCATTAAGTTTTATCTATATTTTTTTTAAATCTAATGATGACTTATACATCTGTTCTTATGCACAAGTAAGGGGCAAGATGGGAAAGGACCTTGATATTAATCTAATTTAAAAAATCAATTATGGTATACCTGTGTAAGAGCTTTATATCCTTTGAGTGTTCATTAGTATTAGATAAAAGCAGTACTAAGCATGGTAATTAATGCTCCTAGAAATTTGATTTAACTAACAAAACAATAATTCTCTCTCATTTTACACATCCTGAACACGAAAACTTATAATAACAACAAGGTAACACATTTACATCTCACTGGTGCAGTAGACATATATTGACATAAGTGTAATCATGCTGTTGGCCATCTATGATCAGAGGATAAAATTAGCCTTATTATCACCATATGAAAGATTTTCGTATTCTGATACGCATACTGTGTTTATAATGTAGGGTGATTCCACGTCAAATAATCCAACACTGGTTGCATCAATATTTTTTAAATTTACTTTTTGTACGTGAGTTCTTACATGTCTGAGGATATCAGAACAACTTTTGGAAAACAAAAATGTTATGCCCTTATTTCCCCCGGGGCGATCATATTTCCAACGTGGCGAATGGCGTTTTTTTGTTCCCGTAAACATGTACGGAAACCTGAATATCCCAAAAAGCAGAAGAGCTAGAGAGATGAATCGAAAACCGTTCTTTAGCTCCTGAAGTGTACTTTGAAGATGTGTAATCACCCTTTATTGTAAAAGTTTGTCTGAAAAATGAGTAACGAATGGTGTAAAATTGCATTATTTAAACCAATCTTTTTGGGTGAAGGAGTTGAATATAACGCTGCAACTTTCTGTAATATTTAGACCTACTGACTGACAGTCTGCACACAAAACATTATGGCGTTTAATGACACCCCTTATCTTCTATGGAAGTTCAAAGATGACCGCTCGTGAAAAATGTAAGATATCGCCCAGATGGTTCCTCATGAAAAAATCTTAATTTTGGTGTGAAGAAAGAGTCTGCACAACTCACAGTATAAATTGTAAGTTTTATTTCGAAGATCAGTGCATGCGGATTCTCTCCGTCATACCATGCGAATGTAATATCTTCGTTAACGCTACCATTATTTTGTGAAGGATATAAGGCAGTAATTTTCTGTAATGTTTAGTCCTATCAACAGGGCATCTGTATACAAAATATCATAGCTCTAAATTACACCTCTTTTCTTCTACGGGGGTTCAAATATAGCCCGTCGCCAAAAATGCCGGATTTTGGGCTTAAATGTCTCAAATAGGTCCTCATGAAAAAGTCTAACATTTTGTATCAAGAAAGCTTTGTGTGTGCCCAAGTCACAATGGAAATTGCTATTTTCTTGAATATTTATCCACTCTTCTCTTGCCAGTATATCTTCTGTTCCCAAATAAATTTGTTAATTTATATATATCCCAGATTTATATATATAAAATATTTCTTGTGTCCCGACTCAATTTCTTTGTTATGTTGTTTCCTGTTACAGGTTTGTTATAGCAGTCTAGTTGACTAGGAGTGTGGCCTGTGAGCGAAGGTCTGTGATTGGTTAAAATTTGTTAGTTTTGAAAGTAAAGGAATTCTGGGACGTGATGGCAGATGACGTAGAAAGGATCTCTTGGCTTTCTGGTGTTTCTTATATGAACTGTTACCGTTGATTCGTGGGTCGTCTAACAAGTAAAGGACCATATGGTTGTCGTGCAAATCCGATGCAAACATACGGCATCTGATCGAGCATGAAAAGATATGGAGATCATAAAAATTTAAGCTGCTAAGGAACATAGGGAGCGGAGCTAGGGAAGAGGAAACATTCAATGGCGACAAAATTAGAGAAAGTCAGGAATGACGGTGAAAGTGAATATCTTGCAAAGAGGGAAAGAAAGCCAACCAAAAGAAACATACCAATCATAAAAAGGGCATCAAGAACTAGGAGAGACCATCTGTAATGCAGTGTTGCCAGCTTTGCAGAAAGTTGAGATATCGGATATAGCACAAGATAGCATTTCAGGTACAAGTAAAAGGAATAAGTAATACAAAAGACAATAGGGAAGATTGCAGACACATGCCTGAAAAGGGTGGATGATAGTCGTGTGTGAATATCGGACGCGCGTGAATACAAATAGAGAGAAAAAATAGAGAACAAAACTCACCCGTTGTAGTTTAGCTGCAATTGACGTGAAGGTCACGAATGAATGCGTGGTCAACACTAAAAAATTTCTCGCAGTGAGCACAGCGGATGAAAGCAATCTGATCACACGCGTCCCTGTAGTATTCCTCTGTAAGTCCTGTTTCGAAGCAATATTCGGAAGGTGTTTGGAATTGCCCTGGATATTCACTGGAGTAGCCACATTTGAAGAACGCAAAGCGGATCATCTTTTGGAATCGCATTGCGGAAAACAGGTTATGAACAAGTCTGATAAAGGTCTCGCGTTGCCATATTTTAATTCTGGGTGAGAACACCAATCTATCTGTGATTAACTTCATCATGTTTTTGAATGGACGAAAGAAGAACACATCAACAGGTTGTACAAGGCCTATACATTTCGCAGGAATCAGCTTCTTATAGAGCTCAACACCGTCAGGAACTGTCCCGTTGTAAACATTATCATCCTTGCTTGCATCCCGGGAGTCGACCAAAAACAAAACAGGATCCTTACCCTGTAATCTGGCCACAAAACTTGCTCCAGGAAGATTTGCTAATTGGTTTGGTCATTTCGCTGATCTACTTGCATATGCTTTCACATTAGGGAATTCAGCGGCCATACTCGCTGGAAAGTGACCACTGGGCTCCGCAACAAGAACATACATGTGTCAAAGCAGTATGCCATCCAATCGAATCACCGGCATAATCATATATGAATGCGACGTTGCGGCGATTGAACCCGTGGCAAGATTGGGTTGCTGCCCTGCATTGCAAGAGTTCTGCCAGAATGGAACTCTTTATTAAATCTGAACTGACCTGTTCTAAGGACCTGCTCTAGAGTCAACTCGTGCTCTGCAATGAAAGACTTGATTTCATGAACAAAGTCTGCTGCGGTTGTTTGAATAGCAGTGGCATCAACGTCCACTCGCGTACTAGCTTTATGTGTAATCTTGCGCGAAACTATTTTGTGTTTTCGTTTAAAGCGGGTGACTCATGATCTGGACGCTGTGAATGATAAGATGTTGTGTGGATCAATTTCTTTCTTAATATTCATGACCCAAATGCGTAATGTGCTTTCATCAATAGTTTCATTGCGTTGTCGCATTGCGATGAAATGCTCACGTACAGCATTGCTAAGGCGTTTTTGTAAGGAATGCCGGCGTTTGCAAGGCGTTTTTGTAAGGAATGCCGGCGTTTGCAAGGCGTTGTGAGTGTCGTTTCAAATTTTTCCAAGACTGTCATATTTTTTATTTTGCGTTTTTTCCCATAACGGAAGTGATTTTCAGACGCGATGACATGTCAATCGCTAATCCAGGAGGACACAGCTGGGGAGGCTGCCAGCCCTCTGTGCTGTTTTGTCCAGATCTTGTATGCATCGGCCAAGTAATTTTCTCGGAATTTTGTGAACGGTTTCTTTGGTGGTGATGGAGCATAGAATGATGAACTACTGCTTTCGAGGTGCTCAACGACTGGTACACTTCGTTCTTGCAGCAACATCGTTCCTCCTGCTAACACTATATCATCACCGAAATCACTTTCAATTTCCCATCATCTGTGCCATCGTCGTCTATCATTAGTGTGTTAAACTCATCCGCATCATCTTCGTTACACAGCTGCGTTTTAATCTGTTCTGCAACGAAACGTTCCTTCTGCGTTGGAGTTTCCTGCGAGATACTGAACACATCCGCAAACAACCTAACAACCACAGCTTGTTGCATTCTGTACACATATGATGTACCTAGTAAATCACATTCTCGTCCCAATACACAGAACCACTTCAATATCTCGCCCTCACTTCTCGCAATGCTCTACCTGCGTTCAAATCCCTCCTTTCTCCTATACCAAGTATGAACCATAGCAGGTAAATTGACCTGTTGGATCGTTTGTTTACTAATATACCATTAACACAACTACCCTCAACTTATTTACATAGCAGCCTCCACAGTACTACCGCACTCTGTGTCCAATAACACTACCTGACCTTCGTGGTCGAATGATCACACACAGAAACATCAGTATTCGCTCGCATTTATTCCTACCACCTCAAGCACTGGTTCCGTCTCGCACATTTACGTCCCACACTCTCTGCGCACTTTCTACGTGTGCACGTCCTCTCTACTCGCGTTGCTGTGGCCCATAGTATGGCACATTACACCACACCTCAAGTAATTTGTAGTACCACGTCCCCTGATCTTGTTTATATTCCAGCGGCAACTACTGGGGTCTTTTCTTCCAGTGCTGTTTTTGTTGATTTGTGTGTGTGTGTGTGTTTTGTTCCAGGAAAAGACACAGTGTGGGGTTTTGAGCTCCAACTCCGAGGCCATATTGGCTCCTCAGGTGAGGCTAGGACAGGGGAAGAAAGCGGTTCTGGCCCGCGCGACCGTACCATCCCGGCATTCTTCTGGTGGGACTACCGACAGTAGTCTTCCCTCACGTGCGTTATTCACGCACGACTATCGTTCACCCTTTTCACGCATGTGTAAACAGTCTCCCCTATTGTCTTTTGAATTACTTATTCGTTTTTCTTGTGCCTGAATCGCTATCTTGTGCTATATCCGATATCTCAACTTTCTGCAGAGCTGGCAACACTGCGTTTCACATGAAAGCCAAGTTTATGGTCTTTCCTAGTCCTTGATGCCCGTCTTAAGGATTGCATGTTCCTTTTGGTTGGTTTTCTTTCCCTCTGTGCAAGATATTCACTTTCACCATCATTCTTATCTTTCTCTAATTTTGCTTCCAGTCAGTGTTTCCTCTTCCCTAGCTCCGCTCCCTATGATCCTTAGTAGCTCAAATTTTGGTGATCTCCATATCTTTTCATTCTCAATCAGATCTCGTATGTTTGCATCGGATTTGCGCGACAACCATATGGTTCTTTACTTGTGAGGGAGTTGTTGTTAGAACATTGAAACTGTAAAGCTTGCTGTGTCTTCTTACAATAAAGTAAAGTGTATAGCCTTGTCAGCCTGTTTTAATTAATTTGCAGTCTTATATTCAACTCCTACTCACCAAAAAGTGTGAACTTTTTTGAGGATACTACATTCGTATTTGCCTAGTATGACCGAGAAAATGCACTTGCACTGACTAAACCACTTCGAATAAAAGTTGCAATTCTTGCTGTGAGTTCAACACATACGAAGCTTCTTTGTCACCAAATGTGAGATTTCTTTCATAGGGACCTATGTAAGATATTTAAGCCCAAAATCCGGCATTTTTCGCAAAGGCCCATGTTTGAATCCTCGTGGAAAAAGGGTATGATTTAGGACCATGAATTTTGCATGCAGACACTTGGTAGGTATTTTTAAATATTACAAACATTTTCAGCCTTATATTCAACTCCTTCACCCCACAAATAATGATTTAAAAAATCCAATTTAACACAATTCGTTACTCACTTTCTAGCCTATTTTTTATTAAAGGAATTGATTTTGAGAAAAAATTATTCTACATCTTTAAAGTAAACTTCAGGAGCTACAGAGCGGTTTTTGTTTCAGATCTCTAGCTCTTCTTTTTTATATATATATTTAGGTTTACGTACAGGAGTAAAAAAACACTATCCGTCGAGTAGCATAGTAGCTCCGAGAGAGAAAAAAAGGCATAATATTTTTAAGTGGTTTTGATATCTTCAGATTCAGATATATATTCAGGAACCGACATACGAAATTTAAAAATTTTCTAAAATGGTGATGCAACCAAATTTTTTTTTGTTATGATTTGTCATGATATATATATCACTCGTTTCTTAATTGTTTCATATTTCATTTGTTTATTATATTTACTAACACGGATACAGGGTGTTTTAGTGGTAAATTGAGGATGAAGAAACAAGAAGATTATTATTGTTAAATATGAGTAGTTTTGGGCTATAGGTGCACGAAGTTAACAGAGCAATATCATAAATTACGTCATATCTTTACAAATAATTACGTGTTTGCTTAGAAAATGACAATCACTTCAGCGAAGTTTGTGATTTAGAGAATGTCGCATAGAGGAGCTTTCCCAGGTAGGAATCAGTGTCAAGGAATTAACATTGCACTATAGACATGCACAAGACATCAATCATAAACTTCACTGAGCTAGATGTATTAGGTACTACTTCCATTGTGATTTGCTAAGCCGACACACCTTGCGTTATTATTTGTTAAGATATGACGTCACTTGTGACGCTTCTAGCTCCGAAATTACACATGCGTTGCAATTTATTCAAGGTCATTTTTCTTGTTTCGACCCCAGACATTCACTCCCCAATTTATGACCATCACTTTTGCAACACCCTGTATAATGTTTACTCACATTGCGTGTTCAATTACACGTTTGCTTTCTTAAGGAAAGATTAAAACACTTTCACCCTCATGAAAGAGTCAATATCGGAATTCATTTTTCACTTAAATGTGATAACTTATAATTTTCTTGTCACTTTGGGGTAATATTTTAACGAATATAATGAAGTTGATTTAACAAACTAATAGAAGAAGAAGAAGAAGCTGAGAAGAATAATATAAGGCAAAGAAAAAAGAAAGTGTTTCGAAAGAAATCAATTTTTAAGTCGTTTACTTTCCAGTGTTTTATACTGCCATGTTGTTCAGTTACAAACCCATTAATCATGCGTTTGGAAAGCAGGAGGAGAGGGGTGTGAGAACAGTATTGGCTCTCGAACCAGTGAAGAGTTCCTGGTAACAGTTGTGCATCATGTGTAGTTAATTATCCGGCTCCAGAAGAACACGAAGCATCTCTTCAGCGAAGATCAATGACTGTCCATTAGTTACAAGGCTCCTCCACCACCTGTTGTTCGGACGCTTAAATCGACGCTATTGCTACTTCAGAAACGTCCTTGCTACTCTGTTTGTCCTTCTTAAAGGTTCTTCAATATAGATTTTCTCTTTGTTTTCTTCTCCACCTTCTACTGGCTGTATGTGTGAGTGTGGGTGTGGGTGAGTAGGTGTTAATTTCAGTGTGAATGTGGATGTGTCGTTAACTTGTAAGACTCTGTGTCAACGACTAGAGATAAAGCTATTCAATGCAACATTAAGAAATGAACATATAGAGTTGGATTAGGTTAAAGCCTCCATATTAAGAATAGTAGCAAGATATAGCAAAAATCTTTCAAAGTAATGACGCTGGTACCAAAAGATCCCAATTTGCGAATAGCTAATAATGCAAATGTTATTATTGAATTTTGATTGACTGTGCTATTTTTACCAGATAATCACGATGGATTTTATGTTTGTATGCAGGTCTATGACCCGAAGAATCGCTTGGTAAGATGAATTTGTGGTGCTACTGCCTTCAGTCGGAAGAAGATTATATCCTAAGGGCAGAAACTACAGTATATCCGATCAGCCTATTCCTACCGGGTATTGAACCCGGGTCGTCTTGATTATGATACAGCGAGCGTTACCACTCACTCAACGAGGACTCCTATTTTTACACAAAACTCATTATAACATAAATTATCATTTGCAGTAAATTTCTAGGAATAACGAGCTTTCTTATTGTGCTTGACTCACCAGAAAATGGTAATGGTTCATAAAATGAAGATATTAAAATACTTAGATCAGTTGTCATTTTAGAGGAAAATTTCATGTAAGAAGACAAATCAGTGTTGTCACATTGGCACTTTTGCTTGGGCGGGGGTTGTAAATTTCTAACAACTCTTACCACAGCGTATATACTGTATATATTATTAAAAATAAAAGTCTCAATGAAGCGTACTTCATATTCTGTAGACGTTGATGGAAGAACTAAACCCTATATAGAGTAAATAACCCACCACAATGATGCGAAATGGGTGAAATATTATATCAAAAGTGTCAATAAACAAAACAAGTTTTCATATTGTTATGAGTATCCTTGTACTAATAGCAAGAGATACGTGAAAAGTGGATCTTTTAAAATGTGCTACTGAATAATATTAATATTCGTGTAGATTTTAAAAATATATATACATTGTGGACATGTTAGTTCAAAGATCAAGTACAATATTTACATTATACATGTGTACCAATTTGAGACATAAATAATTGGTAATATATCGATATTAGTACATGCATACATGATAACCTAATCATCATACTTTGAACTTTACTTTTAGCCTTTAGGCATCTAAGGCTCAGGTCGGAGATAATCATACTTTGCAAGATATTGGTTCAATTTCTGAGACGCTCAAAATACAAAGTTTATGTTTATGACTGGGTAAGAAAGAGACGAGTGTTTATTATTGTTATTAAGAAGAAAAGATGATGATGATTATGGAGAAGGAGGAGAAGAAGAAGAAATAGCTACGGTTAGAGCCTTGGTATTTATTCTATGCAGCATTACGACGTTTCCGTGGCGAACACTAGAAAACCCAGAGTGCCTCTATCAGGATGCCTGACACCACATTTTGATTTCTCAATTACATGATAAGAACGTTTCTTTCCATTCCGTTGAGCCAGTTCCAGTTCAGGTGTGCAATTTAGTTATGTGTCACACATCATAAGCTTCGTGAAAAAAAAAACTTCGAAAATAAGAAAAGCATAGTTTAACGCCATATTTCTTATTATGGACTATAATTTACTTGTATCACGAAGGGAAAAAAATAACTTCGCTTTATTAGCTTCGATGTGCTACAATGTGTTCTTTTCAAGTCTCTAGAAGGAAACCCAATACAGTAAAATAATTACAATATAACATTAGTAATTAGAGCGCCCAAAATTTGGTCTCTTCTTTATCAGAAAAAGATAACGAAGTAAAACAAAAAGAAATGAACGTTTGTTATGAGCCTATGAACAAATATGTGAGAAAAGGATTGATTAAATATGTTACATAGTAGACCCGTAGACTCTATAAAAAAAATGAGACAAAAACATGTTGGACACCCTCGAAACGTGGCCATGAAGGAGAGTGGGGGGAAAATGTCAGCTGGAGTTACAAAAATAACGTCACAATGAAAATACTGAAGAGAGTACGTTAAAGTAGAGTAATATGTAGAAATAAAATAGCAAAGCAAAAAGAAAGTTACGAAATTGCTTTTGAGAAATTGTATATATTAAAAGCTAAAGTTCAAAGAACATTTGAAGAAAAAGGAACGGACGAAGCAAATTCATGTTATTATACGTTTAAAATGCACTTGTACGTACAATTTTAGTGGGTTAACTCTTGATGACTTCTGTATATTTGTATCAGTACAAGAACACCTTCGGGGTAAAGGTAAGAGTGACGCAAGAATTCTACTCACATAGAAGTTATATCCATTTTGCGAGTTACTTTCTCTGTGTCACTACGACGGAATTGTTCCCTTTGTAATAAAATTACGAGACTTAGTATCCTCCTTTCCCCCCATAGTAACAAAAAGATAGTCATTCGCAAAATGGATATCACTTCTTTTCTAAGTAGAATTCTCGCGTCACTCTTCCCTTTACCCCGATGGTGTTCTTGTACTGATATTACTTAGTTTGTAAGGTTGCATCTTTAAAAGAATGCAAAATTTCGATTTTGGATCATCAGTTTTGCTCCATATCTCAAAAACGGTAACTGCTATCAAAAAATAAGCATCAATTTGCCTCTACGATGCCCGCAATTGATCCTCAAAAACACCGTTTGAAAGATGTTGAAACGTAGATTACGATTGCGGAAGTTTCGGCCGCCTATATGGTCTGAGGTCAGTGTTATCATCAGAAAAGTGAAATCTTGAATTTTTTTCGAACCGCCCTAGGGGGTCCCAGGGAGGTCCTACCGACTCATTTTTTTTTCTTTGTCTTAGTATGGCAAATATTTTTCAAATGCAAGTTCAAGCATCAAAATCGGGCTTATAGTTTGCTAGATCCGAAATTAGCTGAATATATGTGAGTGCCGCTATCAGATTCGTTCCATAGCGTTACTCGAAGATCTACCGTTCTACGTGATTTTCTGCGCGATATATCTCGTTAAATACCGACACGGTTATTTTCGCATTGAACCTCCTTAATATAAAGTTAGAAACGGGACAGATTTACTTTGTCCTTTGTAGCTTGAGTAAACCAAAAGACTATTACCAAGACCACTCGCATTCTGCGTACGCTTCCGTATTTTTCTTCTTTCCTAGGCTATTAAAACTGCTTATAGAAAACTTGTTCTACTAATATGTACAGTCAGCGCCAAAAGTTTGTACCCAATCACAAAACTTCTTTGAATAGCTTTGGAATGAACAGAGCGATTTGAGAACAGTTTTCTGTGACTTACAGGAAATCATATCCAAATCGATCAGTCCATTCCTAATTTAATTGGAGAATAAATTTTTCGACTGAGTAAAAGCTTTTGGCGATGACTATACAAAATGTCGTCATAAGAGGCGAAAAAATATCAGAAGTTGGCTTATTTATTGTGTGCAAGAAAATGCACCGTTATTTTTTGGAGTATGGAAAAGAAACTTCGTACTAAAGAAAACGATTGGAAATGATTAATTGCAGTATGAGGGATTTTTCTCTTTTGGTAGCACGTTAAATAATAATAATAAGTTATTCGTATTAAAGTCCAAAAGTAGCTAGCTACATGGGCAACCAATTTCTCTTAAAAAAATACTGTATTATAATGTATATGCATAGGGATTAACATTCTTAAAATATATATGTTCATGGCAGTATATGTTTGAATGAAGGTGCCATAGAGTACGGGAGAGGAAATGGGAAGTAGCTTAACCGGGATATAGTTTGAAAGTAGTTTTCCGGTGTTAGCCTAATATAACTGACAAGAAACCTCAGCGAAAATGACCGATCATCATCTTCTAAAAGCCAAAGCTCTGTCATCTGAGTTACGGTTGCTTACTTACGAAAATTAACATATTCATACGTATACTTAATATTCGTTCAATATGCGTTTTAAAATGTATTTTGTTTCTTGTTACATTCACTAAGAAAACTGATTTCTTTGCACTTCTCGATAAGTCAAGTTTCGTACAAAAAGTGTAATTTTTCTGTAGTGTTTTGTGGCGAAGTTAATATTGATTTTTATCGGGTTCCACTCAATGATACATATGTGATATACATTACTAGGGGTACGTACAAGAGAAAACTAAAACGCAGGTAGTTTACACAGACAAGAAAGAAGAATTGTATTGAACTGAATTGGCAAAGAATAAGAATAAGTTATTAGGAGCGTTCAAAGTAGTATGTAACTGTTTACTCCACATCCTGATATTGTAAACGATAACTTGCTACATTTATTTTTTAACAATTTCTAAAAGAAATCTTATTTTGATTACCGCTTTGTAATAATATTAATAAATGAATCAATATCGAAGTATTACGTCATATATGTTGCATCACTCTTTCTAGTCCAACAAACAATATTGAAAAACGATGGAAGTAGCGTAAACACATTCTGTTTTCATAACGTCTATCACATACAACCCATATCACCGTGTGTCAACAAACCATGAAGAAGGCCATTCAACATTGTAGAACCACACCATGATTTCTTTGAATCATTTCCCACGGCACAGAGGAGAAGGAAATACTGAATAAATTTTGTCTTATGATAGTCACTTTGTAAAATAACGGACTTTCAAAATGCCTTGTTTTATTAACGTCTATTTTGTGTACTCATAGGTTGTTTATGTAGGTACTTTTTTGTTGTTGTTGTTCTTACTCCATTTGTGTAGAAAATCGATTTGTTATTATCCCTTGTCTCCTGATTCTTATCGTAGTGTGGTTTGTTTGCATACAGAGGACCGCTTGCATTGATTTTCATATTTCTCATTTAGCCTGTCTTCTGTGCTATTTCTCCCTTGCTTTGTCATGGCTTATTATATTCATTAATGAAACGCGGTGAAAGATACAGAAAGCTGAAATTTCATAACTTGCCGCTTTGTTGATGATTATAATTTTGGTGTGTGATCAATTTAGGAATAAGTATTTTTCTTAACTGGACACTAGAATTCAATTTCAATGTCAATTACCAACTTGAGAATCTGTTTATGACCATCATAAAGTAAGAAAGAGATCCTCAATCCTAATGGTTTTTATGTTTTTCTACATGTATGATTTTCTATCTTTTCTATATTTATGTTATTCTTTATTTATGTTTTGCTACATTTATGTTTTATAGATATGTTTTTCCTATATTTATGTTTTTCTACAGTTACATATCTCTTCATTTATATTTTCCTACATTTATGTTAGTCTATATTTACGTTTTTTACATTTATGTTTCTTCTATATTTGTGTTTTTATATTTGTTTTTCGATATTTATATTTGTACAGGCATACGTATTGATTGGATGCAACCGATTTTGATGAAACTTATTTGCGTTTTGTAGAAGGCATTGTAGTATCGTGAAAATACAGGATCTAAGCGCAGTGACCTTGGAAGAATTTTGTTAAATTAAACACCATCCTTCTGTCATAATCATGACCAGTTCGTAAACCAAACTGTAACACTATAGTTAAGATACAAAATTGTAAATATTCTGTTTGCCTGGATACGATACGCTTAGCTTTTATCAAATAGGAATAAACAGTGCAGTTGCTAGATGATTTTTTTTGTGCGAATGCAACATGGTGCATAAGTTACTGTTACAACAATAGACATAATTTAGACTTAAAGTAAATATACTAGTATTTGTATTAGTGTTTCAATATTATACTACATAGTACTTAAAGCGAAGTTACGTCTAGTCATTGGCAATTATGGAGAAAAACATTATGTCGTGTGATGTGATTTACACAAATTTAGGACTGAATAATTCAGACAATTACTGTTACTTGAGTAAATGTAACTATAATTTATTCTACCTGAAGTTGGGTGGCAGAAACAGAAATTAAGCATGTTGAGGGAGGTAAAATTTAGATATCAATTCTCCAGTTCTAAGATTCCCGTTAAGTATCTTGTATAAGTACATTAAATGTGCCAGCTTGCAACGAGAAGAGGGAACGTGGAGACCAAAAACTCTGGTTTGTTTAAGTTACGTACTGATGGTATTCTTCTTTTGACTATAGCAAGAAAAAAGTTCAGAACAGAATCAATATGAGATAGATTAGAAATTCTAGCCATCGTCCAAATTGGGGAACAATATTCACTTTTAGGGGAGATGAAGGTTCTGTAGAACATATTCAATGAATGAAGGTCCTTAATTTCTGTAAATCTATAGAGAAGATCAAGTAAGCGCATAGAACTGTTATAGAAGTCACGTGATCAGCAAACAGAAGTTTTTCGTCAAATACCACTCCAAGGTCCTTGTGAGAAGAAACTTTAGCGATAGGATTATCTTCAATGATATATGCAGATGGGATTTGATTCCTTTTTAAAGAAATAGTAAGAAAATAAGATTTTGAGAGATTTATTTTTAAGTTCCACGCATTACAAGAGATCCGAGATGGAATTTTGGAGATCAGCAACATCCTGTAATGATCTGATTTCTCGAAATAATTTACAGTCGTCAGCAAATAGTAGAATTTTGGTTTTAAATGACGAGAGATAAGATGGGAGATCGTCCATATATAGAAGGAAAAGTAGGAGGCCCAAAACACTACCTTGAGGTACACCCGAGAGAACGGGAACAAAATTAGAAGATGATCCAGAAAGAACAACACGTTGTTCGCGGCCAGTGAGATAGTCTCGCAATAATGAAAGGAAGTCACCATGGATATTTAATCAGTGAGTTAATTTATAAAGAAGAAGATTATAATCAATTCTATCGAAAGATGGAATTACAATAAATTCTTACTAAGATCTAGATAGATGACATAAAGTTGTGTGTTATTGGACAAGGATTGGGTAGGATCAGAGAGTAATAAGGACAGGTTGGTAAGAGTGGAACTACCAGGAAAAAAGCCATGTCGAGCAGAGTCTAGATAGGGTGAGATTTCCATGTGACTTCAGGGTAACATTCAAAAAATAAATATAATAATTAGCAGCAATTCAAGTTGTTTTGTAAGTTTGATTTCATATTTAGATGTAGGAGCAAGATTTGTGGAAGTAACGATTGAAGAGCTTTCTTACAGTCAAAAGAAATGTATTTCAAAATTAACTTCCTTTCATGTCAGTTAAATAAATATAGGATGGCAATACTGAGTCATGAAAACTCATGTGAAACTTCGAACGCCGTGTTTCATTTCTTCTCTCTCCTGTACTCAGTATACCTTCCCTCTTTGCTTCCTTAAACGTCTATATAACTTGCACGAATTGCACGTACACGCGCTAACCGATATATGGGCTATGCCTAAATAGCAGCAAATGAAATGTCTTTTCTTGCAAACGACAGATTAGGAAGTCACGCATGATTTTGGCTTTGTCTTTCTTCAAAGAAATTAACTGTATTCGACGTTCGACAGTTACTGATTCAATCAGTATTGGATTGTCCATCGCCAACAATAAATCGATCTTCCTCTCCAAAGAGATTTTTCCTCAGAGAAGGCTTATTATCTCTTACGACTTTTTTTTAAAAAAACACAACAAATTAATTGTCTTAAAAACCTTAACATATAGTAGCTGCTTTCTAATGTAACTATTAAATAACTACAAAAAAATGAAAATAAATATTTTTATCACGTATGTTCTTCACAATATAAATAATAAGGTTGTATATGGTACATTTTTTAAACCCTTTTCCGCAATTGAAGTAGCAGTATTAGAAAGTCGGATTGCAGAATATTCCAGGATAACATTTCCAGTTTAATTGATACTCTATGAAATTCTGAAGAGGTACCGCGATGATCTTGGTGGTGTTGAATTCATCTCGTCTCCCCCAGAAACACAGTATAGGATTTGAAGGGTTTGGCTTTTTAGTTTCCTATATATTTTCAGAACAGAGATACAAGCGCATTATACAGGATGTTCCTAAAATAATACGACAAATTTCGTGGAATGGTAATTCATATTAAAACAAGAAAATTTCCTTTGACAAAATTTCGAATAATTCGTAGTTTCGGAGCTTCAAGCGATCAAAATTAACGAGGTTGCATTACAGAATTGACTTAATATCTCAACAAGTAATGAAGCAACCGGGGTTAGCTTTGCAAATCACAATCAAAGTTGTATCAACACATCTATTTCAGCGGTGTCTATGACTGAAAAAGTATTGCACAAAACACGATTTGTAAAATAAGAACTTCATTGTCAAGGAGTTAATATGGTTTCATAGGGCAAGCCTAGAAATTCCCTCTTAGTGGGTTTCTTTTTATGGTAAACATTGCTTCATAAACATCACTACACATGCTTCGAAATTTTGCCAAAGGAGTCTTTTTTTTTTATGTGAATAATTACCTCCTTAATTTTGTTGCGTTATTTCAAAGACATACTTTATATAATGGATTTACAACTTTCACAGGTGAACCGATACGTGAACGAACAGCAATCTAACGTAATTCCAATATTTAAGTAACTCTACTTAAATTTATTTATGGCGTTTAGGCATCTCAGGCCAGTATAGGGTAGGGAGGAGATGTTGGAAAGTACTCGTCCAGGGCCTAGTTAGTATGTACCATCCCAGCATTTATTTGTCTGGTGTGACAGTAAAAAGCTCAGTCAGGATGGGCGCCCACTGGTATCGTTTCCAGGACCTTGCGAATACTATACCAACGCTCCACGAACTAAGCTATGGCCGCTCGATAGTTTGTTAGTATGAGACATATGAGATAATTTACTGTGAATGAATGATTTGGGTAACACATATCTTATAAGTTAGTTAGTTCTCTTTATATAATGTCGTGCAATTATCTTAATAAGTCTGTATATTCTAACTCACCATCCTTATACAATTTCATGGTTTGACTTGAGATAGAATTTTTATAAAGGCTTTACACAAACACATTGGGAAAACAATTTACAAAGTAGCCTTACAGAAAAGAAGCTATTGTATTACATTTTATAAAATTTTGAAAGTGAACCTTACAGATGTTCAGGGTTGGAGAAACTAACCTCAACTAAAATTGATTCAGTTTCAGCTACATGTAATGGTGTCTATCTATGTGTTTGTGGAAGAGGGTTCGGGAAGAATGCAGGAGTTAAGCAAAGCAGAGAGCGAGAGAGAGAGTGTGTGTGTGTGTGTGTTTCTAAAGCAAGCAAAATTCCTTAACCACATACAAACACGCAACAGTTATTTCTCCTCTGTTAACTCTTCACAACAATCGACTCTAAAGAGAACTGTATTGTATGAGCGAAAGGCTAACGCTTAATGTTTCTGGTCGAGGCAACATGTATATTGAAGATAAGAACATCGAATACATTAGGGAAGTTCAGCTTTGATTCTCGTTCAGCCTCAACAGTAGGAAGAGGGTTCTAGATTGTACTTAATAATATACTTCAGAGTAATAGCAGCTAATTTTCTAGTTTGCAAAACCGACTCACTTTTTTTTTTTCATTTCTTTTGAAGTACACTTTTTTCTCTAGCCTACGAGATGGAAAGATTACTTCTAATCAGTAGTACAGGCTACCTTTATTCTTAGTATGTTGTCCTTTATGGATGACACTGGATTTCTTTACCTTTGGTTTACCTCCTAAAGTAATGTACACAGCACTTCTTTAGCGGAGTGATTTTAAGTAGATTATTAGCTTTCACATCACTCTCTATTATCTTCCTTCTATATAACAAGTAGTCCCAGTTCTCATCATTTAATAAAACGAAGTAAACTGAAGATATCAAAGTGTTTGTCTTTCACTTAACTAATTAGAGGCAGAGATTCCTGGAGAAATTATTCTTCATGTGAATTCAAGTAGAGTTTCTTGACTTCCTCTTTCTAAGAGGTCAATTGTAATAGAACGACAAGTTTGTGTTAATGCAGCCATCTTTCGGATAATTTCAACTTCATATCCTAATTAATGAAAATTCTGGGTTCTGATTATGTAAAAATAACACTTTCAATTCCAGTACTTGATGAATAAAGTGTTTGTTCCCTGGCTTTGCAAGGGAGGAAGGAGTGTGATTTCAAAAGCCACGGAATAGAATTTCTTATAGGAGTTGGAGTAAAATGTCGCTGTTAGTAATATAGAATATACGAGGTTTGTCTTGTATGGTCAAAGATATGTTGTGGGAGATACATTTTAGTTCACATTTTCGGTTTTTATGCCATATTTTGCATACATCATATTTCTAAGTCATTAAAATTCTAGCCCTAGTGTTCTGTATTATCGATAGGTTCTTTATATCATACTTAGCCTTCTTCATAGCCTACGTCAGGGATTTCCTATTTAATTCTCATCTTACAAGGAAGCTGTCTCCGGTGGGACACCAAAATCAACATGAAACTTCCACAGTGCATTGATTATGTGGTCACATGAACATGAATACGTTTCGGAGTTTCGCGGAACACAAGTTACAGGACATATGTAACTCTTGTTTTCGAAATTTGTTTCTCAACACCTGAATAGTAGGCATCACTACATACTTATATATTGAAGTTATGTATTTCTCATTCACTTTTATATAAAAGGTTGCTCTGAGCTAGTACAAATGTTAGATTAAAGTTATTGATGAAGTTGACGTTTAATTGATTACTCCGATCCCTACCAAATTTGACCGGATGACCAAAAGGAAGCTTCCCATCCCGTTAATTTTGTAACCAATTGATTTCCAGTAGGAATCCCGACACAAGTCCCTTTTAATTTAAGGGAGAATGTGCCATCCTGGTCAAGCATTTTATTGTGGTCTAGTTGGAAAGTGTGAAATTTCCTTAAATAACAACATGGGTCAAGTGACACATTATCTCAATTGTCTTGGGGTTTCAATTCCAAAAGCATCTGATCATATACTAGTTTCTTTGAAAACTTTTCGAGAAATTGCATTTGCAACTCTCAAATATGTTATAAATAACTATTTAATGTTATGAGCGCTCCAACTGCCATCAATAATATAAAAGAACTCCTGGAAATATCACTATGATAAATTTAAACATACTATCTCAAGTTTTGTGATCCAATAGCACCCAACCCCTGTGATGAATACGTTAATGCAGCGGATTTCATATCAACATTGCGCATTGGGAAGGGGAAACACGTGGGTTCGAACCTCTCTTCCAAACACAGTGCCTGAGTGGACGTTAGCGGGCAGAGATTTACTTATAGTACCAACTCAACATTCCACTCGTGAAATTGATAGAAATTCTGGAAATTTTCAGGCGCAGTGTTTGACACCAGGTTTCGAACCCACGTGCTTGACGACGATGGCACATTCCCCCTTAGTTAAAAGGGGCGTGTGTCGAGATTTCTCCTGAAAATCAATTGGTTACGAAATTAACGGAATAGGAAGTTTCCTTTGGATTATCTTGTGTTTATATCATATTCGTATTTGGCAGGGATCAGAGCAATTAATAAACAGGTTAACTTAATTAATAACTTTAATCCAATATTTAAATTATTTTCAGCGCAATTTTTTATATAAAAGTCAGTGAGAATGCATAACTTCAATCCATATGTATGAAGTCCTACTCTTCAGGCGTTCAGAATAAACTTTCGCAAATTTTGAAGTCCTGTAACTCGTGTTCCGCGAAACTCTGAAATGTACTACTACAGGAGTGTTCATTTGAACACATCATTAATGCGCTGTGAAAGTTTCATGCTGATTTTCGTGTCCCACCGGAGACAGTTTCCTTGTAAGTGTGTGTTTTTTTTTGGTTTTTTTTTTGTTATTTTTACTTAATTTTATCTGTACATTTTATCCTCTTTCTTTCTCGTTTCTTTTCGCTCACATCTTCAAATATAAAATCTAAAATATATCTAATCTATATATATCTAAAACTTGGAAGATATAAAACAAACGGTGAAAAGTCGCTTTGTTGACCTCACGACAAACGAATATTTGAAGTTGAATATCTGTTCCAATTCAGTTTCCTCATTTGTGGTGAAACATGCAAGACTTGCTTAATTAGAATTTTATTCTAACCTATAGAATATTACTTAAAAATTCCCGTAGATCCAACGAAGTGCCTCAAAGTTTAACACTAGTAGAGTTAGGTCAGGAAGGTCGAAAAATTCGCAATACACAGAGAAAAATGTTTGTTTGTGGTTGACACAGAAAGTGAAAATAGGGCCTACAAGAAGTTATATTTCTTCTAAACAAAAGTTTGTTTTGGAAGTAGTGAAAAACTCCTGCAATTGTCAGAGCAAGACTTGAACATTGGTCAGTCAGTTGGCACCTTGATGTCTTGCCACCTAGACCACAACGACTGTTATATTAAGTTGAGTTGAGTTCTGCTATAGGTAAACTGATAGAACTTAAAACTATCAAATTAATTATGTAAAAGTACACTATTACTGTACAATTTGACCTAATGCATTTTATACACATAATAACAAAAATCAATATAGCATTAAAACGTTTGCTTGGATGCTGCGTCAATACAATTAATATATTCCAAAGCACCTCATGTGGTGGTTATCGCGGGCCATACGTTGCCTATTTATTACGATAATGTAATATAAAAATTATATGATTAAAAACCAGTAAATAATCCGAAACATCAAGGTACATACGATGTGAATGGAAACTGAAGTGAAAAAAAGAGGACAATAGATGGCACCACCAAAATATGATAAATTCGAAATGGACTAAGTTTTCAATGATAAATGAAAGTTGAGCTTTCCCTTGCGTACCCATTGCACAATTTTGGAATATGCATTTTTGAATAGAGAAGGTTTGAAATCTTTGACGGTATCATGTCTCCTCAGTTCTATTGTTAATTGTATTGGAAATTTCAGCTCTGAAGCTCCTTTCCCACGCTTTCGACCTCCTGTAGAGCGGAAACAAAGCATTTGTGTACCCTCAATAGTCTATTTTTTTTCCTATTTTCATGTCATGAATCTCGCGTGATACGCACTTTGTCGGTGTTATTTTGCAACACCCTGTACAAGGTACAAATATCTCGCGGTATCCTATCAAGGGACCTACGAGTTATTCATATGCCTAAAAGTCTTACATGATACATACAATTGCTTAACAATATACTTGGAAATGTAATCTCAACTAATTTATTTTGCAGAATACCCAATTGCTTTCGAATGATGAAAATAAGCATTTGATCTGAGCGCCTGTTTTTATTTTTGATTGAAAATTATATATTTTCCTATTGGATTAGAAAGATAGCGTAAGACATCGTTTTCCATAAAGAGAGGATATTAAGAATGTGGAATGGTTTCTGAAGTGTTCTGGAGAATTTTTATGCTCGGTTATGATAGATAATATATATGTATTAACGGTAAATGCAATTACAAAGACAAAAGTGCTATTTTACTTACCAAATCTAATTGTACTTACTTCCTATTTTAGTCTGTAGATTTTTTCCCAAAACTCGCTCAAGGATAAACGGGATGAAATAATACGTAAAAGTTATACTCAAGGTACAACAATAGAGCTTATTTTATCCTTTCAATGCCCTGGAAGAAAATTTCTTTATATAAAACAGCAAGAAAAGAATACACTTAACCAACATAAAGACCATTCTGCATATATTTGCATTGTTTGAGCCAAGCCAACAATTTGAAACATTTTCTGTGTCGTGTTTTGCGTTTAAATTCGTCTGTTCGTTTTATGCACTAAGGAGCATCAAATATCAAACGTATATTCCCATGTGCAAGTAATTCAGTGCCTCAAATAAAACACTAAATATGTATACATCATTTTGATACAATTAATTGTCTGTGTGCATATGGAACATGGTTAGGCTTTGTGTTTTTCTTGATCTGGAGATCTTTTGACTATACAGGGTGTTCCCCAAAAAATTGTGCAAACTTCGGGAGGCGATTAGTTACATCAAAACAAGAAAAAAAAATCCTTTGAAGAAATTCAAATTTATTTAATAGTTTCGGAGATACATGCGCTCAAGGTCACGAATGATATCATATCTCGACACAATGACGTAAGCTGTGTCGGCTTACCAAATTACAATAGAAATAGTACCCGATACATCTATTTAAGTAATATTTTTGATTAGCGTCGGGCCTTATAGATAGGTTTAGGAACTTAAGAATTTCATTATCAAGGAATTAATTAGTTTAATAGGACAAGCATAGAAATCTCCTCTAAGCTACATTCGCCATTCTTAAACATAACTTAATTAGATGTATTGGGTACTACTTCGAGTGTCAAATACTAAGCCGACATCGCTTACACCATTACTTGTCGAGATATGACGTCATTTTGACGATACTTGCTAACTTTGAGCGCCTGTAGCTCCAAAACTAATCAGTTTTCGGAATTTCTTCAAAGGAACTTTTCTTCTTTGGATGTAAATAAACGACTACCGAAGTCTGCACGATTATTTCAGGGACACCCTATATATAATTTTTCCTATATTTCGATCCTGTTAAATTCGCATTGCGGTTATTTAGAACATGTGATACTCACATGACACTGCTGTAGAAAGGGTGGTCTATCCTCAAGGCGTCAAAAACGCAGAGCGTTATACAGACGACACAACCGATTTGTTTTTTTAATATACTATTTTTCTTTCCTATCCTCAGAAATCATATTCAGATATTAACGAGGAAGAGGAAATATTTAAGGCCATACACAATGTCGCTGCAGGAGTCACTGACAACTATTATGAATTGTCAAGATGAGGGACATATTCACGACAGTTAATCCAGATCCAAATCGTTTCGCAAATAGTGTGCCACAACAGACAAGTAACAATTGATTCATTGTATCAAACGAGCGCAATTAATTCCTAATAGTGGAAAACACAGGTTGATGTATACAATAGTTACAAACAAATAAAACTCAAAATTTTAATTCGTACCAATTCCCTTCAGGAACAAAATCCACTCGAAATTTGCGCTTATTAAGTTTTATGTAACGTTTCCAAAAAGAACGCTTTTTTTAACCGATTATATCGCTATAGGGATTTAAAACCGTGTATGAAGCCTAAGATAATTTAAATTTTAATATTAATATCTAATCATTTCAGTAATTGTGATTGCATTAAATGTGGTATATACTTATATGGAAATTCTTTTACTAGTTTAAAACAAGTAGTTATTTCGACCTAGGTTATCAGTGGAAGTTGTATTGAACGCAGTGCGGATAAAAGATTTAAGAACTTTTACATACCATATTTCGATAATTGATTGAAAGAAAGTAACTTGGGATGTATTACACATAATTAAATAAATGTCTGCTTTGTCTAGTATAACGATGTTTACCCAGATTCATAGAATATTGTCGGGGTACACTTTGTAATTAAATGTGATTTGAATATGTTTACGGTCTTTAGGCATCTAAGGATCATACCGGGGTAGGGGAGGGGAAAGGATCCGGGAAGATGTCGGCCAGGGCCTATGTTGAAGGTGTCATCCCAGCATTTGCCTAGTGTGACTGAAGAAAAAAACTGGAAAAACATCAGTCAGGATGGTCGGCCACTGGGATTGAACCTATTTCCTACTTAAAACCTAATAAGTTATATTCTATGAAGATCTATAAATATAAGTTATACTAGTTATATAGGTCATATTCTATCAAGCTTATATTCTGTAGATATTTCAACCGAATGTTCTACATGCTGTATTTGCCACGTGTTTTACCAGATTGTGCAACTTGTGGAATTTTAAAAAAAATGTATCGGCCATTTTCTGTAAATCTGTGTGTACATCCATTAATCACTATCATGATAGCGTTCACAAAACATTGCAATCTACAATATTATGAAGCAACATCATATGTATTGTCTTACCGGTAATGAACTTTATAATGTTCAAATTCGGCTTGTTATGGTTTTATAGTCTTCTGAGATGTCAGTGACAGCATTGCGTAGTAACTTCTTGTGAACAAGTATCTAGTCCAGAAACTAGAGCCTAAATTATTCCTGACATACATGGAGTGCGGCGGCTAGTCACAACGAGTCGATAAACTTCCTTTTTATTCTCTGGATTCACTTTCTTCCATTGTGAATGAACATACAAGAGATGCCTTTCTTTAAAGCACTTAGTACAACACCTCTTTATAAGCGTGTGTAATGACACAGTAATTAAAATTTGTATTGGAAAGTAAGAAAACTTAGCTTTCCCAATCTGTTTCCATTTTCTTCAGTTTAGATGTAATACGACCAAGGAAAATATCACAGCAGATTAGCCTCGTGCGTACGACTATGTGAAAGTACTATAGTCTTGTTCAGTTTCTTTATTGTCGTGCAGTTATCGCATACTTGCAATTCATTTCCATTATTCACAATAAACTCCTTTGCTATTTTCGTTAAAGAATTGTACAACAGTCACTTATGCACCGTCGCACACATTTCAATCGCTGTTGGTTAATTTCTGCAATCAAATGTTTGGAATATTGTTTACATCTAGCTTGTTTACATATTTATTTATTTAGTACAGAGTTCCAAGTTAATAATAACCACGAGAAATCATACTCATAACTTTGAAACAGGCTCTTCAGAAACTTTGATATAAGACAATGTAGTAAGTTTCTTTCCCTTTCTATCACTGATATCACGGTTAATTTACATAATGTGTAGATTTCTGTGTTTACCGCTCAAATTTCGAACAGTTTCCGAAACAGAAATCTCCTCTGAGCTATTGTTTCGATGTGAAGAACTTTTGTCCATGACTGTACGACTTTTCTACATTTCAAATGAGTCAAGATTTGATCTCGGCTGTACACTTTAAATGTACAAATTTGTAAACAAACTGGATTTTACAGGTTAGGCTGTAGTAGCTACAGGTTCTAGAAACCTAGGAAATAAGTGAAGGAAGTTACCAGGAGCAGTTATAGTGCTCAGTTCGTCTCGATAATCCTATTCCCCTAACCAACTGAGCTACAAGAATTATAATTATGATTCGTCACTTTTCTTGCTATATAATGAAGTATTTTAATAGAAAGTTACCTTATTTTATCAGAACTAGGACCCTATTGAGAATAAAATGAGTAAAGGAAATGTAGAAAAAGTAATATTGAAAAAGAAGTGAGCAAGAAGTGCTCAAAATCCACCTTCAAAAAGAAATGATATCCTTCCGACACTTCTTGTACACATAATTTGCACTTTTGCACAAAATAAGATTTTTGAGACAAGATGTGTTCTAACATGTACATGAAACGTATTTTTTACAGTGTACAGGGTTCGAGTCTCTCTCTCTACCCCCTTGGAGTGAATGTGTAGGCAGCTACTAAAGCTAATTCACATAGAAGTTCGCAGACTAATAATTCTATGTATGAGAAATGGTTAAATTTATTATGTTGCTTGCCTCACTATTTAGAATAGTCACTTGGTGCCTTCAAAAGAAAGGCATAGTTTGCATAAAAGTTTATACCAATTTGTAAACTTTCTTATCCGAATAACTTTGGAATGGATAGACCAATGTTAGTACTATTTTCTGTAGCTTAAATACAAAGTTTTAGCGCTGACTGTACAATTTATCGTGATCAACATTATATTTTTAACCGTTGTCTTGTGACGGGAGTAGGACATGCATAGATATTTACAAAAAAAAAAGAGAATATTGTATCTATTTGGCATTTCTGCGAATAATAAATCATTTTCTCTCGTATACAGGTAATTTCCAAGTTCTTACTAAATGTTCATAATTCGTTGCTGTTAACAACGTATTTGGGTTCTACGAAGGACGATATCGAACATACCTTTTCTTTTAAGCTGATTGAATGGAACCTGTCGCCACTTTTAGGAAGTTTCGTTCTTTGCACATCTGAATTAGTAGCCGATACCTTCATATATGTCATAACAACTACAAACTAGTTCCCTGTTATATTCCTTATGTCGTAAATGATCTCATAGTTGTTGTATTATACTTAAAATTAACAATGAACCATACGTCATTTTGTTTAATCCATCTACTCACTTTAAGATAAAGTTAAAGTTAGATCCTTTAATAGCTTTTCAAGTATTCACTTTAATGATTTTCGTGATCCTTCTTTCTCCAGTTCTGATTCATTACGTTAAATTAAGATTCGATGATTTTAGGTTAAAATATACGTTAGATTAATTAATATTAAGTTAAACTGAGCATGCATACCTTAAAATGGATTTGTTCCTAATAATTTGTCACTGTCGCTAATCAAGAATTATCTCTTTTTCTTCCAGGTAAGTGAAAAAAGAACATCATAATTTCTGGATGTTTCTGGTTATATGTGAGTAAATACATTTTACAATTAAGTTATTTTTATTAGAAGAGCGATTTTTTTAGCATCATATTATCAAGCTCAATGAGTTACATTGTCGTTCTAATGACAATGGTTAGTCCTTCACATCAATATTGGTATGTTCCTTTTGTCCACTTTTCTTCTAATTTTAGCGAATAAATTTACTTAAATATTCTGAAAAATGCGCATTTTCTTATTTCAATGTAATTTTTTGCATAAATCAAATTAGTAAATTTTTAGTTAATTCTGCTAACCATTTTTACTTCCTATCATTCCTTGAATATCTTTTATACAACTTTCTTTACAGCGTTTTACATAAGTTGTATGTTGGTGGGAGCAGAAGTAGAACCCGAGTCGTCTCGGTGATAAGTCTTTTAACCTACTGATCTACGAAACACAGTCAGTTTGTCATTTTTCTTGCTATATATTGCAGATGTTTGATTCGAAAATGAGTGAACTGGCATGTATCATCATCAGAACTCATCATCAGAAAGACATTTGCTACAGCTGCTCCCACCCCTATTCATCCCAATCTTAGGGTGAATATAGATACATGTAATTGTTTCCCTCTTCAATCTCACATTGTGGTACATTAGAACATAATTTACGTTTTTAATGAAAAAACATATGGAAGGAGTCCATTAAAATTAAAGTTTCCTTTGCGAGATTTGGAAACACATTTCCTATCGAAGGGCCTTTTAAATTACTAAAACTGATCAAATTTTAAGAAAAACAAAAAGTAAGTTGTGCCATTATCAAAAGGAGAAAAGAAAGAGATACTTTCTCAGATCGTCTCAGTAGAGAATTTCTCAGATGACGATATTACCTTGAACTTCGAAGCAACTAACAGTGATGATTTATAGAAAGACGTAGGTCTCGTGAACCTCAACTTGACGATAACGTTCTTGTAAAATTTCATGCATCAATATTTTTGTGTTGTTCCAAGTGCTAAATAAAAGGACGATGGAAATTTTAAGGTTTCATTTCTGACAAGAAGTTAGCAGAGCTTCAAATGGAAGCAGAAAAGCAGAGCTTCGCGCATATGCTCTTTTTCTGGCACAAAACTAGCCATGCTTACCAACGGAACACTGTGTGTAGTTGTCTGCACTTGCTGATTATGTGCACTGACTCGTGTTCCCAGAGGTCCAACTCAACCACACAATAGGTCTGGCGTGCCCATGGTAGCTTCATACGCTCACGAACGCCATCTATGGGCAAACAGCGGACTTAAGCTTATACATCTAGTATCTAAGGCTCAGGCCGAGGTAGGGGAGAGGAAAGGATTCGTGAAGGTGTTGGCCACGGGTTATGTTGAAGGTGTCATCCCGCATTTGCGTGGTGTGACTGAGGGGGAAAACGGAAAACCCTCAGTCAGGATGGTCGGCTGTTGAAAGATCGAACCCACGACTTCCCGAGTGCTTGGGCAATGCTCTACCATTATAAGCTACGGCGGCTCGGTACTTTTATTTAGTAAGATAAGATAAAATTAATTGTATGGGCGGTAGCAGCACTATGGCTTAACTTTTATTTAGTAATTCATACATTGTTCTCCGATGTTTCCTTCTTTGTATGCATAATTATTTCGTTTGCGAGTTAAAGCTTTCAATGGCCTGAAGACTTATTCCTTATAATACAAAGGGTTGTCAAGAAGTTTTGGACAATCCACATTAACTATTTTATAATTTACGAATCAATATTCGTGTGAATATACTGTGGTCCTTTGAGTACATAACCATGTCACTCAGTGTACTTCCACGACACATTTGCGCCAGCATTCTTTCAATACAAAGAAGGCACTTTGGTAAAATTCAGGGGACTGACTTGCACACCATTGTTTCGCAAAGGCAGTGAGGTCTTTGTCACTGTACAAATTGTACATGATCGGTTTTTCAACGTTTTGTATACTTCAAAATAGTTATCGTGTTTACTTCAAAAAAGATGGTTTTGAAAATCTTACATCATCGCGTATCAGCATTTTATTTAAGAAGATAAAATTAATTCTTCTTTCTGAAGACTATGAAAAAGGACTTACTTAGTATAAAAAAAGACAGTTTCCCTAAGATGAGAAACTTTGCAATATGAATCACTGCTTGACATTACGCCTTTGAAAATATTTCGCCAGAGGGACTAGTTAATTCTCTCTTTGTTTAATTTGTCACAAATGGTGTTACTCTTTCAAGTGGGGTTGTCACAAACAGAAAACGCTGATCAGATAAAAAAATATGATTACAAAACATATTCATGCCATCTATACACAAAAAGCTAATGATGGGAAGACATACTATTTTTAAAAATGCACTTTTTGTACACTTAAAATGAGTCAATCTTTAAACATTATTCAAGTTTTGGACATTTCGTAAACAATTATGTCGTCACAAATTCCTACACACAAGTTTTTGCTCTGGACTTCTTCAATATATAACGAGAAAAGTGACAAAAATGTTAGTGCATTCCTGGGATTCATCCCTGTTCCAGACAATTTTTTCTTATCTTCTAAGCTACCAAAATAACTTATTAAAACACACTAACTAGTTTGAAAATTACAACATGTTTTCAAATAGTGATCAAAAAGCACAAAAATGATTAAAAAAAATACCTATTTAAAATGCACAAGAAGTACACATTTTCTAACAGAATAGAGTTATACATTTCTATAAGGTACATAAAAAGAAGTTTCAAAGTTGGTAGAGAGCTGACGTTCAATACTCAGCTTTTATCATAGTATTGACTGTGTATTTAGTGCAGTAAAATTGATAGAGATAAAATGAATTTTATGGGCGGTAACAGTACTATGCCTTTCAGTAAAATTGAATGAGCCCAGAAAGTATATATTTATTTCTAACGCATTAATGTACTTTTTCAATTTACATGTAAAGCATAAAGTAGGAACAGCATGGAGGAGAGAGTTTACTCTAGGTTTTAACATAGAAGTAATATACAAATAAGTATGAAATCGTTAATAATAGCAGAAAATTAATATAATTCCCATTCACAAAATTTTAAGATTGCGCTTTGGAAAGGTAAAATTCCAGAGAATTAGTCTGGACTAAAATTGTGGAAAGTGTGGTTAAAAACGACTACCTTCCAATTTAAAAGTAAAATGTGTTAGAGATAAATTTTAGAATAACATTTGAAGATAATATGAATTATTTTATTTGCTAATTTAAGATTGATAATTCTCCAGCGAATAGGAGACTCCTCGTTGACCGTTTAGAATACTCTTTAAACTGTAAGTTTTTAGGACACTTTCATACTTAATAAGAGAATGGAAAACTACCATCGATTCACCCTTTCCAGCAAAATTCGGGACGGAAATCTATCTCCGTGCAGAACATCTATCTTCATTATTAAGATAGCTCGGAAGACGGGAATTTTCTTATTTTCAGTTTTCTTGGCTTCAATCATTCCTACAAAAGAAACGACCTTTACTCCCATTCTTTCATTTTCTTGATATCGTTCACTCGTGTGTGTGTGTGTGTGTGTGTGTGTGTGTGTGTGTGTGTGTGTGTG
>JAGDQP010009463.1:0-11439 GCA_022664845.1 Lepisma saccharinum | reverse complement strand
GTGCACGAAACAACGTCTTACATAATGAAATATTTTCCACGAAATAATATTAAATGATCATTTATTTGTGAAGCATTACATACTTGATGTCTTAAATCTTTCAGTACAACTATAAGCTAATGATATAGCGCTCACCTCTTGTGCTAGAAGTCTTCGGTTCGATCCTCGCTCATGCTATGTGGGTTTTGTGGTGGACAAACACCGTGTGTGTGGATGTTCTCAATGTACTCCTGTTTCCTCCAAGTTTCTTCATTCCACTAATTCATTCCATCATCATCCATCCGGTCTGAGCTAAATTAGCCTAAAGGCCTAACAAATTAAATTTAAAATTGAAATTAAATGGCAAACACTTGCTCATCTCAATTTTAGAGGTAAATGTAATGTTTTTAAACTTTAATAAATTACACGATTTCCATGTTTATTTTTATATTACCTTCTCTCTCTTCCTCGACAGAAAAACGTTGGATTATATAATATAACAATGTCGACAGAGAAGATTTAGTTTGTTGTATATTTTGTTGATTATCATAATTATAATCAGTGAAACGAGAATCCAAACAAGAACCAAATGCAAAAAGTGAATAACAACAGTTATAACACAATAACACTCTTCAATTATAGAATACGCTTGCTTTAACATTACATGTAGTATTCATGGAATCGTCGTCGTATTAGCAGCGACTAGTGCTGCCATCTGCTCATATGGGAACACAATGTTGATCAAGAAAGGCCTGGCATCTGGCGATTGCTATTGAAACTAGAAGAATTGTAGCTCTTAAATACGGAAATGGTATTGAAAAGCTCTATTAGTAAATAATACAAGGAAAGGTGGGCTTCTTTTTGGGTGAAAGAGCAAGTTAAAATAATATGGAGAAAAATTTAATTTGACAAGGCATGCAAGATGCAACTCTTTTGTTTTTCTATACCATTTCTACATATAGAGATGCTGCATTTCCATTGCTTAGTTTGATAAAGCTGGTGAGAGTATTTAGATCAGTTAACTTATTAATTTCAATGATAAATTTCTTTATTATAAGGGTTTTTGGCCATGTAACATTTATACGTCTTAAGGACCGTTTCATATGCCCCATATATTAACTTTCTCAGAGAGACAGTGCTATGAAGGTTCAAATATCTGTTGTTTTCCTTAAGTCATTAAAAACAATCTGAAATTTGAAACTGCTTGATTGTTGTAGTGGATATTCAAATCAATATGAATGAAGATGTTTCAAGAATAAAAAATTGGCACGAACATCTCGAGATATAAATTTGCTGGAGCAGTATTAGAATTTCATGCAAGCCAAGAAATCCATTAAAGATATATTCTAACAGTGTTTCCATCTAACGTTGAAAATCGTCACTTTAAACTGCCCTTAAGATGCAGTTGTTGGGAAAAGAAACAGGAAGTAAATAGATTCAACTTAAGGAAGCAATTTGTATGCTAAAGTAACGATGGCTCAAGTGAAATCTATGGATAAGAATAAACTTACTTTTACTTACGTTTATATGATTATTATGGAAGAGATATTTATTTAGATAACAGTAATGGATGAGTATATAGATGGACAAGGTATTATTCCGGATTTCACCAAGTGAAACTAAGAAAAACCCTGGAAAACCTCAATCAGACATTCGGTACCAGGGCTCGAATCTGCTTACCTCTTTAGTACTAATAATGAGAAAGACACACGCTTGCAGGACATATAGAGTGATATGAGACAACCCCATATGAGAGATGAAACTTGTCACCGGGTCATTCGGGTCATGTTTTGGACCGGGTTACTGGGTCTAGGCTTCGGACCTGGTCTAACCCCCTGGTCCCTATTTAGACCCGGTAGCCCAGAGGACAAAGCAAAATTTTTAACTCTTTCCTCGGATTTGAACAGTGTTTTTTTCAGGGGTGACCAGGGTCGAAGATACTATCCTCAGAGCAAGAAAAATACGACGCCGAAATTCTAAGTTAATTATATTTCCCAGACTGAGTGAATCGGGTCAAGTTTCGGGCGGAGTCACCTATGTTCGGGTCAGGTCGGATCACCAGAAGTAACCCGGTTTTAGCTCTGGCTTGTATTACATATTCCATCTCCTCTATCTAGTATTTTTAATGGAATATGTAAATGTTTTCTCTCTTGATGCTTCTACGTTCTCAAAGAAATTATAAGCTATTACTTGATTGTCCTTGCATGCTGTAATGGCGCTCTGGTAAGTTGATTCTTGTAGAAATCTTCAAGATCCATCCTTCACCATATTTTAATAACAAAGTAAGAATATTTTCCTAGTTGTACACATTTTTGACGAGAAAACAACTAAATGATTTTACGTTTGCACGAAAAGTTACTCGGAAAAATTCTCTCTTAATAATTAGGAGGTTTTTGTTTCGAAACCTTGACTATCTATTCTGACTAGGGCTTTTCTGTAACTTCCTGTCAAATTTGTTAGACAAATTCTTGAATTACACCTTGGATTAAGACAAGGGATGTTACAGTCCTATTTTCCTACGAAAAAAAATTAGTAAGTTATAATACATATAAAATGCAGCTGAAAATTAAGTAGGGTCATTTGGAGGATTCCCCACAGTTGGTAAATTCCGACACTTCTAAGATTGTAACACTGTAGATTGAACAATAGTCAGCTCGTAGCTCGTGATATAAACAATAATCGAGAAAGAGATTTTGCAGTGTACTGAAACTCTGCTCTGATTTATGAGTTTGATTGTAGTATTTGTGAAGGACCCGAATAATATTTGTAAGGTAAGCTGTCTGGAAAACGTGACTAAAATTACCCTGTTCTAAAATAGAAGATTAATTCTTAAGTTTTTATGAAGAAGTGTTGATCACAGAGTTTGAAATCATTACACACTATTAAAGGGTAAAGCTTTGTGTGTGCACAGGTAGTTTCATTTGATGTAGTCAATGGTACTGACTCCAAGAATTAATATTTTTCTAATATTAGGCATTTACGGGCAATCTCGATATTACGCTTGGGGTAATTCCGACACCTTCACCAGTAGTATATTTCCATTCTTTCTTCGCAAAAATTTGTGTGACACTATTCGTGTAAATTACAAGGATATCTCTATTTTTCATGGCAAACATTGCTCGTAGTTGTTCCTGAAACACTTCGAAAGACTCAAGGAACAAAGAAACTATGGCTTTAGCTTTTGGTGCGCTAAGAAATAGAATGAGTCTTGCTACAGCTGGAAAAGCGTCTCACGTTCCTCGATACACGTTGTGGGACATAAGAAGAATAAGAAAAACAAGAATTTGAGAGGAAGTCAAACTTGGTCTCCCATCAAAGTGGAACATAGATTTTCATAGATTAGCCTAGCATAGCATAGATAGCTTAGCATAGATTTTGAATTACAAATATATTTGAAACATCTAAAATTAACCCAGTAATAAATTCTCTTAGAATCCATATGCTCCTTCAGGTGTTCATTATGAAACTATGTTCATATGCAGTGACCATGCACGTGATCATAATTACCTGTATAAGGTACCCTTACATAATATTCTATAAACACTGCAATTTGGAAGTAAATATCTTTAATAGTTACGAATTTTTTTGTTTTCCTATAACAATATTCAAATTTCACGCAGAATGTTTAGCAGTATATAAATCTTTCTGATACACACTAAATCAAAGAACGAAATTCTGCTCCATTAAAGCTGAAAGAGGTACCATTCTTTTAAAGTGAATTTTGATCCGAGATTTCATTTTCAGTAGCAAAAGATGAGAAATTTCCGCTCGAAAAAGATGGGATCTATGGTAGTGCATTTTAATCGGAACGTATACATATATTTTAGTTGAATTTCCATCTATTCAAATAAAGTTTTCATGTTTTGAACACAAAAACGACGCAATAAAATGTTGAAAATGTAAAAAGATGTAAAAGGAAGCATTTATTCATAAGTAGTAAGAAAGAAAAGTAATGTACTTATGAATGAAAAAGTAATAAAAAACTTAGACTCGCGGAGATTTGAACCCGGTACCTTCCAGCCAGCTATCCAATACCTTAACCCCTCATCAAGCTATCCAATAGCTATAATACTCCTTCGAAATGTTTCCTTTCGTCTCGTTAGGTACTTGAGAACAACGTTCAAAGATTTCTTGTACGTATCATGCTCCTGACGTCTTCTGGTATGTGGTATATTTTTTAACAGAAAAGTTCTAAAGTCTTCTGTTGTCATTTTTAACTAAACGCAACGCTGTAAATGTCATAGCATAGCTTTGTCTTTCTATAACCTTCGCAGTTACAAATGGCGAACAAAGCTGACCAATAGATGCATTGTAATCACTCTAAAAAGGTTATAAATAAACCACTCTAAAAGATTAAAAATCGAATAATAAACCACTATAAAAAGATGAGAAACCGCTCTTTCAAGTTTAAAGAATCAATAAGAAATCGCTCTTTCAAGTTTGAAAAATTAAGTTACATCCAAAAGAACGGAATTCCATCTAGAAAGAGCACATTTTCCATCCAAAGCTAGAGCATTTTGTTGGCAACCACTCTACAAAAGAGTGGTCCCTCTTTCCACTCTAAAAGAGTGAAAATTCCGCTGTTTTGAGTTCGTGTATACGTACTTCCGTACAACTGAGTCTCGGTCGAGACCTGTTTTGAGACAGTATGTCCACGGAAGGATTCATAATTTTATGGTTTGTAGTTAGCCTGTCATGTTACCTAGGCGATGTATAAATTAATTCCTGATTAAAAGACTATTCACCGAACTTTGTTCAATTATGTAAATATTCATATGTAAAAAGTATTGTCAAAACCTATATAAGTAACTTTGTGCGCTGTAAATCTTCAGTTCGTCTGAAGGACTCATATTGACAGGTTCGTTTGTACCTTTTGATTGTCGAGGGCGTTCCTAAATAAAGAAGTTACTGTTTGTAACTTGCTTTTCATTTATAAAGTAACATTAGCTATTGCTATAAAGACTATCGGTTCTTTGATTCCCGAGGCCATTAGTCTGTATTAGGGCTTAATAAAAGGCTTTGGCTCTGTTATATGCAAGTAAGATTAATCAGCTGTGAGAAGGCGAGCATATCCCACAGAGGCCCTGAGAAATCATGTTGGAGTCAGCAATTTCCATATTCAACAGATTGTTCATAAAATTTGTGGCATTATACAGCATTGTAAGGCCGAATTACATAGCACCAATTGTTACAAACTATGTATAAACTATCAACAATACAACAAAAATTGAATTGATTCTGATCGAGTTCTTCTACCTTTTGTTTTACCTTCGTTCTTAGATGTAACGAGGAAAGTTAGAGATGCGATAAAATTGCTTTTAGATTTTAATCTCTTTAAAATCATTTCATTTTGAGTTAATCTGTCAGATGACATTTCCACATGTACTATCAATTCATCCTAAAGTATCACTGAGTGTGTAGTGATAATTGTCAAATGCTTACATGTGTTTTCATTTGGTATCGGAATTGCCTCAATAATGTGTCGGAATTCTCCATGCAGTGGGGCAACCATGGCATTTCGCACTAGTTACATTTAAATACCATCAGTTACCAGAGTATTCAGATGTACAGAGGAAAAATATATATTAAATGAAAGAAGAGACAACAGGTTTTATGACGACGTGCAGAAATCTCATCTCAATGCTTCATATGTTCCTTAAGATACGAAAAACGCTTAGGGTGTTGGAAATCCCCCAAATGACTGTAAATGTAACTTACAAGATTTCTTTTTGTTCCTTACCTCATCTAAACATATCCTCTTATTTTTTCGATGAACACACTGTAGTTGGTACAATAGAAAGAAAAAGGAATTGTTTAGTACTTCAGGATTCCACTACAGTACATTATTCTATACGAAGCAGAAGATCAAATGTCAAGTTATATGTGAGAGATATCGAACCAGGAATCTCTCAATTTAGTGAAGTGCCACGAAGCAACTTATATTAGGCTCATGATTCATCGCCATACGTATTGGTGTTCTTCCGATATCGTCAGATGCTTTAATACGAGCTTAACCCCTTCCACAGTTCTCAGATTTGCGCTCTCCTTTGTAGACTGTGGTCCCCTTGCCCCCTAATACTGTCAAGAATCGTTCGCTTCTTATCTATCAAACTATTGTTTTTCAGTCTACAATGTTTTGTGTCCAAATAATGTCGTAACCATTTTTTCTTAATGGTTTTCAATACTGTTCCTCTCTTATCTATTCTCTTCCTCGTTTTCTTTTTCTTATTTCAACATAAATTCTTGCGTACTTCAACTGTTACTAAGAATTTGAGCAATGTTTGTGCTACCCTTGTTGTGACATTTTATCTTCTTGACAACAGCGAAAACCACCCCGTGGACACTAACGAGTGTTTCATGTTTCAGATGTCAGTGGAAGTTGCAAATTCGTGTTGAACACCTGCAAATGTTCTCAGCACATTCTCTCTCTCTCTCTCTCTCTCTCTCTCCCTCTTTTCTCCGCACATCCTCCTGTAAGTTTCCGCTGTTACTGTAACAGTAAAGTCGCAAACTGCCTGTTTTTACGGTTCTGCTTTTACGAGCTTCATGCGCCCTTTGAGAACAGTCCAACTGTATGTATCTATGTATATTTGTAGTCCACAAACGTTTCGTCGTCTTTCTGCACCTGACATTTTTCTCTACTAAGGAAAAAAATGAGTTTGCTTGTATTTCGTGTTGGTTTCGTGAGCATCTTGAGGTTTCGTTGCGTTACAGTGTTGCCAGGTACAAAGTGTGTTCCATTCAGATTCACTGTTCCTTTAAATAACTTTATCGCTTATTAGGATCGCTTAGGAGTATCTATTGCATAAGGTCAATACAGAATTTTGAGGGGAATTACCTCGCCGAGTATATCTTCCACTGAAAGGAATTGGAAATGTAGCGATCAAGGCCTATATTCTGCGTACCATGTCTACATTCTCCTGGAGTGAGTGAGAGATAAGTTGTGAAATATCATGATTTGAGTGGCGCTATATAAGCACTGATTTATATCAAGTCAGCGGTCATGCATAATAGCACGTGAATGCTGGGACGAAAGTCAGCTTCACTGAATCTATGTGGGCCGCGGTGACTCAGTGGTAGGGCGCTCACCCCCGGTGCTTCGGCTTCTCGGTTCTATCCCAGCTCATGCCATATGGATTTTGTAGTGGACAACACCGTGTGCGTGAGTTTTCTCGGGATTCTCCCATTTCCTCCCACTTTCTTCATTCCACCAATTCTCCCATCATCATGCATACAGCCTGAGCCAAAGTTGCCTAAACGCCTTGAATAAAATTCAAAATTCAAAGTGAATCTTGTAGCATTTTTGTCATTTGAGCCAAAATTAGATATGGTTTCTGATATGGCAAAAAAAAGTGGTGCAAAAGAGAGGTTATTATAATGTGTTACATGATTAGAACACCACAACGTACCAATAATCTCTGCCGGTATGACTTGTATTACATACCTTATCCATAATCTAAAGTGCGTTTACTGTTAACTATCTTCCTTTAGCCGCAATGCGAAACCAAGAATCGTATACTTATGAACGGTAGTGAAGACCTCGGATCGGTAGTGAAGACCTGGCTAAGGTTATCCGGTTTTTCCCTCAGTTCTATTACGCAATGCCAATATGGTAACTAGACAAAGACATTAGTCGCTATCTTTCATCTACCTGTCTCCCAAAGATTGCTCGCCGACACACTTCATCTCTCAGACATGTGACGGGCTTAGGTCATGCGTCTGTTTCGCTCTCAAAATGTGTGAATTTTATTTAACTGTATGCAGAATAACTTTAACTGATGAGTATACGACACACTTAACTTTGAACTGTTGTTGGTTGCTTAAAACTAAGGGGTAATGTTGAAATGTAGCTCAATACGCAGAATACACTTAAGATTTTGCTTACGAATCGGGAAAAAGAATGTGTGTGAGAACGATGCTGTTAATGTAAGACTAGCTTCCTTTCAAGAACTTTTATTTTATGTTCAATGTGAATTAGTAGGGATGGAGGAAACTACTAATATCGTAAATTAAGTTGATAGAATGTAACTCTTGAGTCTTTAATTTGTTACTATCTCACAAGAGTGACAAAACAAATCTACATAGAATAGCAATCCCGATGGAAATTCTGTTCATCACCCACCATCTACTACAGCATTCGAAATGAGAAGGGAAGAAATGAAACTTTCAAAAAAAAATCATAATGCAGAAAGATTATTTTTATTTAAAATGTTATATGGTGTCAAAATTGAAATATTTGAAATTGGTCATATTTAGAGCCCGGATTTTAGGCGAAGTGTCTATTGTTTATGTTATATAAAAGCGACTTGACAAAGGGCCACTAGAGATGATGCGACATAGTATCGTCTAAGATTTCAAACCTGCTTTATCCAAAAGTGCGTGTTCCAGAATTTTAGCAAGATTGCGCAGGGAATTCCCTAAGGAAGTAGTGGATTCTCAGAATTTCCCTGAAGTAAAGTGAATCGAAATGATTTGCCAGCAGATAACAACATTTAATTTTTGCTAAGTCCATATCTTAAAAAGATTTCACATTCCGAACGTTTTTTGTTTTTTGTTTTTTATATGGTAGTTGTATGACAATCAGTAGTAGGAAGTACGTACATTCAATGAACGTTTTGTTTATTTGTTTTCGATTGGAGATAATGTTATTATGTATACCATTAATATTTGTACAGAAAGTCGTCTTATTCATGCTTATTTCTAAATGCCTTTTCTTTAGAAAATTTTCGGAAATTCTCTTCTTCCTTTCAGGGATCTCTTTTGAAATCATTACATAATTTTGGAATATGAAAGTACCTACCATGCTGCATCAGCTCTACATTCAGGGGTCGTGTGTTTCTTCTTCTTGAGCAATGAATGACCATTTACATATGTAGCGATCTCTGTCGCCTCTTTTCGGAGGTTTACCGTAACCATTCCAACTAAGATGACTGTCCTTTCGCAAGAAAAGGAAGAAAAACTTACTATCATATAATATTAAATGTATATAAATATAAATAGAATCTTTTCCCCTACATGTATAAAATAACCAATATTTTAAAAATAATTTTATAAAACGTTTTTCCAGTCGCCTAGCAATTTCAACTTAACCGATTTGTATGATTTATCTTTAAAAATGTTTGTATTTATACCTGAATATCTCATTATGTATTACGGTAAGTTCTGCCCCAGGCGTTGCAGTTGTCGGGGTTGCCAACCAAGTTTAATTTTTGTTATCTCAAATTACTTTTATATCATTTGACGTATTTTCACCAAACTAGGAATAAACAATATTAGACACAATAAATAATATTGTGGGCGTTTCCGCACCCAAGCACCAGTATTGTCAATGTTGCCAACCTATTTCAAAATTCAGTTTTCCAAATGGCTCTTATGCAGTTGGATGTATTGACACCAAAGTGAGGCGTGAACAGTACTCGACACCATGAAGGAATTCCGTCCAAGTCCTCTCTCTTCAACGGTCCTAGTTATCAATGTTGTCAACCTATTTTAAATTGCGTGGGTGGATACCGCGGGCTACAGCTGGTATATATTATTATATGTATAAAATTATTATATAATATGTACGTAATTAATGTACTACTACTTGTGGTTTGGTCACAATGTATCCAGGGGTGGAAATGGATTAACAGAACTTGGAGGACACTCATTGACTGGAATATCACTCTTCTATCATTGAGACATCGGGGTGACCAAGAGGTTAGCGCGCTCACCTTCTGTTCGTGTGGTCACAGGTTTAATTCCTATCGGGATGCATTGAGCCAAGTGGTTCAGAGCCCACTTTACCAAAAACTGTAGGTGCCGTCCTTCGAAGCTTACAAGATCGTTGATCCTACACAAACGTCTAACCTAAAGCTAAATTGTTCTTCAAAGCGACGTAATCGGAATGATCCTGTTCCTGTTTTGATTTTTTTTTAATGTGAAATAGACAAAAAAGGGGGGGGGGGGGTGAAATGTTCACAACTAAAACAAAAGTCTGGGTGGGAAAACATGAAATATTTTGTCACATATAATGTTCGAGAAGATACTATGTTCATTAAGAAATAATATTTTGTTTCTCCTCAGTAATTATATCTCCTGAAAGCAATTGTTTTTCTTGTAACTATACATACCTTGGGTTTACTTGTCAACTTGTGCAAACAACTATTTTGGTTATATTAAAACAAGCCTTGTTCAAGTTCCCGATTTTCATTTAAATACTCATCCTTGGTCAAATCTTTTGTCAGTTAGCACCACTACGTGGAAGACTCAAAAAGAGATGGCTGCAAATTAGCTCGTCACAGCGCACAGGCGATGGTTGTGCCATGGTATTTCTTCTTCCGTCGTGCCATTTATAGATTTCTTCCGGTTATTTTTAGACTATTTTAGGTCAGTTACTACTTTCAGTCTACATGGGAAGAGTCTTCTTTCTTTCATCTTCACGCATTTTGTTTGTTTTTGCACTGTTTTTCTCTTTGCTTTAGTGCGGCGGCTATGAAATGTTTTAAGTGTTTAGTAAATACAGCTTAATTGCACTGCTGTACATTTCTGGATAATCCTGTGCGATGCACCATTATTATCCATCCTTATTAAGGTTCTGACGAAAGTGACAGATGATTTACGGCTAGTTTAGTGGTCTCTATTCATCCCTATCTTGCTCTCTTAGTCATACAGGGTGTTCCAAATAAGAGACACATTTTGATACGACTATTATTGGGTTATGACATACAGAAACAACACTACAACACAAGCAATCACAATGAAATGCCATTTGAAATACTAACATATTAATATGTTTCCAAGACCTTATAACTCTACCTGATACAAGTGAGTTGGGTTCCCGGTTCGATCTCTGCTCTTGCCATGTTGGCTTTGTGGTGGTCAAACACCGTGTGTATAGGTTGCCTCTAGGTTCTCCTGTTTCCTCCCACTTTGTTCATTCCACCAATTCTCTCATCATTAATTCCGTCTGAACCAAAGCTCCCAAAAGGCCTTGAATGAAGTTCAGTTCAATTCGTCCTAACTCAATACCTCGTTAAAAAAAGGGATAGTCAATTTAACCTATCAATGTAATAACGACGATTTGTTAAACTGTAAACATGTTTCAGAAACATGCCACAATTTAAATTTGAATTTGAATTTTTATGGACTTGGGGTATCGATAGCTTAGCCCAGGATAGGGTACGGGAAAGGGTATTGGATGAGGTCGGCCAGGACCTAAGTTGAAGGTGCCATCCCGGCATCTGCCTAGTGTGACGGAGGAAGAAATCCTCAGTCAGAATAACGGTCGCTGGATATCAGTCGCAGGGTTGGGTTTAGAGGGGCGGTTGCCTCCCAGTTCTTAGGAGGGAACAGATTAATATAATAAAAACTATGATAATATATGAATCCCTGTGCCCATCACTGACTCAAAAAATGTGGGTACGTTATAGCGCCTATTTTTCAGAGGTAGTGACGGGTACAGGGATTGAAATTCTACCA
>JAGDQP010009462.1:46104-59019 GCA_022664845.1 Lepisma saccharinum | reverse complement strand
GTGTGTGTGTGTGTGTGTGTGTGTGTGTGTGTGTGTGTGTATGTGTGTGTGTGTGTAAAAGTGCGTGTGTGCGTGTAAAAGTGCTCAAGTGCTCTTTTGTATTTCATGTTTAAGGACTTTAACTTGCTTTTGTATGCAGCAAGAGTATCGGGAAATTAAAATACTACATATATACACGTAAATGTTCTAAGTAATATCTGGTGTCACGTCATGACTAATCATTTCTGTTTCTTGTTCTTACCATTTAGCCATGAGTTTTCTCCTCTCCAATTCTTCCCCATCTTCTTCTCTCTCTTTCTCTCTCTCTCTCTCCCTCTGAACGATTATTATAATTTCACCGTAGCTTGCAAATGAAGTAGTAGATACACTGAATGTAGCATAAAAATTAACTCCGGGATTGCTGATCAGTTGGAAGTAAAAAATATATTCTTATGACATTTTAAATTCAGACTAATCCAACATTCTAAACATTAAAACCAAGACATTAAAAGTTAAATTCAGAAATATGACAACGCAAGATACGGAAAAAATTAAAAAGACCGTATAACTTCCTGCAGAAGCTTGTAACTTCGCATTTATCAGTTTTACAGCACTTCTGGCTGTGACTCCTCTGTGAATTTAACATCTTTACTGACAAGGGACATCACCCAAGTATCCGGCTCCGATGTCAATGTAATTCTATTTTCTGATAGCGGGCGTGTATGCATTATGTCTGATGACAGAACTTGTTGCCATGGCGTATGTTTTTTAAAGTTATTGAATATTGAAGAGTTGAGATGTAGTTATGTACAGGGTAAGGCAAAAGTCCCTTAACAACCCTTGTAAACTGCGTGTGAATGATAAAACGTGAAGAACAACCTTGTGGGTACATATTAGGCCTAGGGGGAAGTCGTATGGTAGGTGTGACCTTGACGGCAGCCATCTTCAAATCCGCCATCTTGAATCAGACTCGATTTTCGAAAATGAAAACCATAGTATGTGACACCTCATTGCAAAAGTAAATTTTCCCACAAATTCAATGGTATGCTTATTTTTGCTCTATAGTTAACCAGTACGAAGTTAGGCTTATGTTTGCTACATATATTGATTTTGTGAATTATTGTCAGTGCAAGAATAGTGTTGGGATGAGCTTCCACCATTCTTTTGTAATTTTAAGAGTTGCGATGTAGTTATTTATTTCAAACCACAAAACATGGAAAGCCTATAGGCCTATGACACATGAACAAACAAAAATGAAATTGTAACCGATTATCGTTAGATGAACACAAAATTATCAGGAAATATAGCGGACAATGTTACACAAACGACAAATATATATATCTATTGATTGCTGCTGTTCCTTTGAAGTTGTATATATATATATACAACTTCAAAGGAACAGCAGCAATCAATAGAAAATAGCAAAGAGGCATAATAAATATATTCCCAACACGCTTTACAAATATGAACCTCCTTTGGTTCGACAACAATCGCTAAAAGAAAATGACAAATAGCTTTGCTGATTAGAGAAAACAATTGTCATAGAAAATAAATAAATTAATTAACAAGAAAGAAATATAAAAGAAAACAAAAGACGATTAAGTTAGACAAGAATCATAGTTCTTCTTCCTTCTTAAAATTAATGTTAATTTGCTTTCTCGTCGCGTCTAATATCTATTACAATATTGCACAACGAAACGCGTCTAATATCTATTACAGATAGAAATTTATTTTGAAAGAAAGAAACGAAAATATAAAGACACATTACCGAACCGGCCCTTACCTTACCTACCCTAACCCATGGTCAAAAATTTTATATAATTTACGACAAATGGAAGAAAGCAATTAATAATGATAAATATGAACTTAGCAAAATATTTTTTTAAGACAAGAATAAGAAAAAATCTTGCTTATTTTTTAAAAATAAAAATGCATTTTTTAAAACAATCTTGAAAATGCAAGAAAGGAATTATTAATAATAAATTAAAACTTTTCAACATATATTATTTTTTTAAAAAAAAAAAAGAAGAAAATATCTCTCCCGTTCGCCAGGGATCGAACCTGGATTCAGAGTTTTCCAGGGTTTTCCTGAGTCACACCAGGTAAATGTCAGGATTGCACCTTCAACATAAGCTCTGGCCGAGACCTTCCCGAATCCTTTCCCCTTCCCTATCCTGGTCTGAGCCTTAGATTCCTAAAGGCCATAAATAAAATTAATATTCGTTGTCAATTCAAAGCGAGTAATGTTAATTACAGGACATATAGATTAAATCCAATTTGAATATATCGTGGTAGAAGAAACTCACAAATAGAAGCAGAAAACATTTGTTATTTGAAACATTTATTATTTAAAAACTTCATTATTTGAAACATAATTTAAAATAAATAGACAATTGTGTGTGCCAGGTTCCAACTCATTACATACCCCGTAGATGTAGTAGGAACAGGGGGTGGATAGGAATCAGTGAGGGTAGGTAATTAAAAATTCACTTTGTGTAGACGGTATTTGGTTGGCTGGCAGGATCCAATGAGGAACGAGATAGCTGGCTCGTTACAGGTTGCTGTTGTTTATGTAATTCAACTTGTCCGATGAAGCCAAGAAGTTAGTAAGTTGATGAAACTCTTACACGTTTTAAGATTTTTAATTAAAAAATATTGATTTGCTCCGCTTATGTTTTCTATCTTAAGTTTATAAGAGCAATGCTTTGATATGGAAAATATCATATATGTTTTGTTATGAGATTGCAGACCCGCATAAGATCGATAGTTTACAATAAATACTGTGTTATCATAATCAGAATAAACAAGTCTTGGTGGTTGCCGATCCAGGTGGCCGAACGGTCTAGCGCGCTAGGCTGTTAAGTCAAGGATCGTGGGTTCGAATCCCGCCTCGTGCATGGATATGATTTTAATTGTGTTGTCCTTAGTTAGGAAAAATCGGTTGAAAGAGATTGTAAGAGTTAAACCAGTTGGGTGGCGTATTCGGTTAGGGTGCGTTTCACTTTTTTTTTTTTTAAAAAAAAGGTGGCCTGATGGATATCACGTCTGCCTGTCGTGCGTAGGGTCCCGAGTTCTAATCCTGATCACATCAATTTTTAAAAAAGAAAAGTGTGTTAATGAGTTGGAACTTAGCTTAGTCTTTGGTATCACGTGACTGCAAGGTAAGTCGTGTCATTTCGTTGTGCGATGATTCAATAAACGAGTTGTGGAAGGGCAGATGTGTGTCTGTTAGTTTTCCTTTGCATGTGGCTGGGGGCATCGGCACATTACAAGAAGAAGTGGACGTTTCCCGTATTGTTCACGTGAATGCAACTTGAATTGTGTTTTAATAACATGTTACGTTTGCTTTAATCAAGTTTGAATTTGCCATAGTGAAACAATGGCAAAAGTTAACCGCTTCAATGTTGTTAAAATGCTCTACGAGTTCAAAAATATTGCTCATTGCTAATGAGACACCGATCAATGTTCATGAGACTGAATTAAAGTCTCAACTGGTGCAAATTATTGACGAGTGCGTATCTTCAAGTACAATCGAGAAGACTACGGATTTGGATTTCAGTGAAATGGAACCTGAACCAGAAGACGCCGGACCACTTTGTTACGATAGTAGCAATGATTTGCAACCAAAAGGACGAAGCAGCATCGAGTTCCACATCCTATTCAAGTCCCCCAAGGAAGGTACGCAAAAAAATCTTTAGAAACTAAAAAGAAAATTGTTGAATATTGGGAAAGTGAGAAAAAGGGCCGTTTACATTGGAGAACTGTTTCAAAGCGTTATCGCGCATTCACCTCCTAAACGACAATTAAGACGATTTAAAAATGAAGTTACAGAGGCTGGAAATCGATTTGACAAATTAAAAGAGATCAATCAACATACCTTTAATGAGTTTGTTAAAGAAAAATTTAAAAAAACTAATTGTACATGATTCTGATTTAAAGCGATGGGCACTTTTGAAGCAAACAGAAGTCAATGTAAAAAAAAACTTTGCTGCATCACCTCACTAGATTTGAAAATTCAAGCCAAAACATTGAATCGTTTCAAGAAAAATGATCAGATTCATAACCCATGGTTATTCTGAAGAAAGTAAAGACGTCAATCAAAGTGCGTGTGATTTTCTGTTAGCAAGCAGACAGTATTTCGATAAATACCAACGTACACAAATTTATAACAGTGGTCAAAGTGGTTAAAATTTCGAACTTCATTCCGGACGTACATTGGATATTAAAGGGACAAAAACAACAGAAGGGTCCAATCAAAATCATCCACATCTCATTCATATACAATTATGTCCACTATTTCAGCTGCTGGGCAACTAATGAGTCCGCTTTACATCGTGTTACCGCAAACCGAAAGCAAATTTGGTCCAAGAGTTTTGGAACCCATTGTTTACAGCTAACAACATATACATTGCAGCTTCGGGCAGTGGAAAGATGGGAAAACAGCATTTGTTAGAGTGGTTTGAAAAGGTTTACTTCTCTAATGTGTCAGAGGATTCTGTACTTACCGATTCTTGGACCACTTATAACGACGAACCCGCAATGACAGCAACAAAACTGTCCAATCGCAATGTCACAATCTTACGTATCCCTCCGAAGACGACAAGTTTTATCCAAACTGTGGACGTTTATTTCTTCAGAATGTGGAAGAACTTTGTTCGAAAATTTTCTGATCGAGTCTTGCTCGATAACCTGGACATCAATCTTCATCAACGAAACAATGTCTAAAATATCTAATCATTTGTTCGTAATCAATTCTCCTCTCCAAGATTCCACAACTTCATCGCTTATTCTTGGTTTAAATCCGGATACATCGAAGATAGACCTCCAAATTTCCTAAACCCTGTCGAATTTTGCTTCAATCTGGTTGTAACTCATTGCGAATTGTGTTCTTCGCCAACTGATTTCCTATTATGTTTATGGTACAAAAAGTATATTTGTTTTCAACATGTTTTCCTTGATTATGCATTATTGTACTTGTTACGACAATTAGATCTCTTTACATGAAATATGAATGTATTTGTAAAGCGTGTTGATAGTAGCTTTATTATGCCTCTTTGCTATTTTCTATTGATTGATGCTGTTCCTTTTTTTTCTGTCGTTTGTGTAACATTGTCCGCTTTATTTCCTGATAATGTTGTATTCATCTAACGAGAATCGGTTACAATTTCATTTTTGTTTGTTCACGTGTCATAGACCTATAGATTTTTCATGTTTAGTAGTTTGAAATAAATAACTACATCGCAACTCTTAAAAATCCAAAAGAATGGCGAAAGCTCATCCCAATACTATTCTTGCACTGACAATAATTCACAAAATCAATATATGTAGCAAACATGAGCCTAACTTCGTACTGGTTAACTATAGAGCAAAAATAAGCATACCATTGAATTTGTGGGAAAATTTACTGTTACAATGAGGTGTCACATACTATGGTTTTCATTTTCGAAAATCGAGTCTGATTCAAGATGGTGGATTTGAAGATGGCTGCCGTCAAGGTCACACCTACCATACGACTTCCCCCTAGGCCTAATATATACCCACAAGGTTGTTCTTCACGTTTTATCATTCACACGCAGTTTACAAGGGTTGTTAAGGGACTTTTGCTTTACCCTGTAAATAACTACATCTCAACTCTTCAATATTCAATAACTTTAAAAAACATACGCCATGGCAACAAGTTCTGTCATCAGACATAATGAATACATGCCCGCTATCAGAAAATAAAATTACATTGACATCGGAGCCGGACACGTGGGTGATGTCCCTTGTGAGGAAGAGGAAAGATAAAGACCGTAGTTTTAATTCAGGGTATTCTCTGCATTTATCTAGTGTGGCTAAGAAAACGAGAGAAAATGTGGTGACGACTGTAGTCCTCGCGACTCGACCCGAGAACTTTCCGATTAGGAATGACTTCCGCTGAAAAAAGACGCTCGCTATTTCTCCATACAGATTTACTAATATTTTGTGAAAAGCAGTTACCTTAAATCGTAAATTTCGTTCATGTGCTTGGTCAACTAGACATATATAGATTGTACCTGGACTTTAGTAATACATTATGAATTATTGAATAATCTGGTTTCAGTTAGTATCATGATATATACTGTATGTAAGTAAAACTACACAAAATATTTTTCCCATTCATTCTCAATATTAAATGCTTTCTTAAATTTCGATTAATCGAGTCTTCTCTTCTCTGAGTACAGAAGAAAATGCCATTTCTCCTTTTTAAATTTACTTTTGCATTTCACGACGGTAACACATCTCTCAATTCTTGAACTTGTTAGAATGTGTCAGAGATGTGTACACATATGTGAGGAATTTACAAGGTGAGTTTTAAATATTTTTTTGCACATTGAGATTTTCAGAATTACTTTTCTACACAATTCTTATACAAATTTTCTTGAACTGAATTTCTTTATGGCTTTAGACATCTTTGGCTCAGACCTGGATAGGGTAGTGGAGGATATGGCAAGACAGTCGGCCAGGCCTAGTTGTAGGAACCATCCCGACATTAGCCTGTTATTACTGAAGAAACCCCCTTTAAAAGTCTCAGTCAGGATGGATGGCTTCTGGGATCGATCATAATATGTTTCGATAAACGCCGGTTCACTCATTATTGTGACGATGTTCTTCAATAGCGTAAAAACTTAGGAATTTACTTTGTTTTCCGTAGTTCAGCTTGTTAAATTTTACCAGTATTACCCAATCTTTCCCTAATTGTAGACCCCAAAATGTCAAACACCTCCTGCTCTCTCCCTCTACACGGTATAAAAATAAACACATTCATACATCAATTATTATAGGTTAGTACGAGTTATTTACTACTCCTGATGGAAAGTGGCTTGCTCGTCGCCTTGTAGTAACGAGATCTCAAGTGGAGAACAGAAGAGCCCGCAAACACACTTAAAATTGAAGATCATGTTCTTTAGACGTGAAGTTTATCCGCTAAAATTAATTTAAAATCACCATCAACTCATCTTACCCAAAGACCTTCGGCCCATAAATTTACGTTTCTGCAAAACATTCCATTACCACCACGAAAATGAATTGAAAACAAGGATGAAACATTATCAACATACGATATTCTGTTGCTGGCAATAAAATTATTTTTTTAAATATGTTATATTGCGTGAAGAGAGAAGTAAACATATTTTTTTAAATATATAATTTGGTTCTCGAACTTCCACAGAACGCTACGAGGACCCTAAGATTTTGCTTGCCACAGGTTGGAAACAACTGCATTATGCTTTCAACAAGACGACCCGTTTTCTATTCTCGCTCCCGATAGTTTTTATATTTCCTTTCTAACCTACTAAAACACTTATTGGTACAATCTAATTAAGATGTACGAAAATTATATCAGAAATTTGAAACAATGGTCGGATGTGAATAACATTTCGAAAGTGATTGTCTATTAAATGGAAGGGTAGCTGTCCTTCGGAGTTCATTTTAGAGAGCAATGATTTCAAGTAAAATCGAACACATGGTCTTCGAGGAAGTCCATTTAACAGTCTGAAAGTGGAATCTGAAGGAGGGAAAGCAATTGGCTGTCAAAGGTGCTTTAACTGTTTATGTAAACCAATTTTGTCCTCCAAACATTAAGTGGACTGAACATCTTGATAGGTCCACCTGTTGCGTTCCATACATCGTATCTCATAACTAGTGTAGAAATGAGATTTTAGGGTGGGGTTGGGTGTGGCCCTTGGGTCCCCACTCTTCTGAGAATATGGTCCGTCTTTCTTTCCTTCCCGTTCCATTTCCAAGGCCTTGGCCACATGGGTCAGGGCGTTCTATCTATCCGTCTATCTATTGCCTCTTTCACAACGTTGCCACATTTCCTACTACGCCCACTCGACCTCAAGGTTACAATATAAAACAAATTAAACGTATTCTTATTTATGTAGTCGTGAATATGTAATTAGATTTGCCACCGAAAAAGAACATGGATTGTGAAAAACCTTTCGTAAACGCAATTAGTATCGGCATAATTAAAGATTCCGTCTTTAGAATGGCGTCATTAACATTGCATTAAAATTTTACTCTAAAATTAGAATATAGAGTATGATAACTTCTTATTTAATGTAAGGAAGATCAACTCTGTGTTATTTCCTTTTAAAATTCAATATGTAAAAGACGTTTACATTGAAGGGAAAAGAGACTTCTGGATTATATTAAATTCAAACCAAAGAATCACCAATCAAACTAATATAATCTTAGTCGTGAGTCTTACCTAATGCTTATTACAACCTTTGTATTTAAGAACTTTTGTCGTTATGATCTTTATAGAAATATCCCTAGTCTAAGGGAAATTAAACCCTTTCCTAAATTAATGTGCAACAAATAATTTCGTTCGGTTGTGTGTAAGAAGGTACGGTTTAATGAAAAATAGGAGAAAATGTGATTCGTTTAGGCTATACGTATAATGCCATATTACTTTGGAAGTCAGTAGATGAAATTTCAGCAAACAAAATAGTATGTGCAATGCTACTTTGCACGTACACTGTTTAAAAAAAAAATACCCATTCTCCTGGAAAAAGACAAAACCAAAAAATCAGGCAACGGGTTGCATGCATATTTCCAGCAAGATTACTGACAAAGTGAAAAACATTTGACATTTCCAATAATATTTATGAAAGAACTCTAAAATTTTCTGAATATTTTTTTTTTCTTTTAACTTCTTTTGGCTACACGCAAGCTAGAAAATAATTTTGATTGAATAGGTCTTATTTGAGAATCGAAAATAATTTGTTTAAATAGTAATGTACAGTCACGAACTAAAGTAAATGGAGGTTGGAGTTATAAGAAATAGTAGCTTTTCCTCCAGAAGAATTGTTGCATTGTACGCCTAATAGTTAGACAACCAACATGACAGTACAAATATGCCCGAAAAGATGGAATGCCAGGATATTCCTCCATTTGGAGGAAGAAATTTTAGTAGGTGAGCGTCGCTTAGAGAATCACGAGAGAGTTGACAGAAATCCCTTTCTTGTCTTGTTCAAACACATACACACACGCAAACAGAGAGAAAGCATAGAAGAAGACGGAGAATGACCGAAAAAACAGAGAAGAGAAAACAAGGAAAGAGGGAAAGAAAAATGGCGCAAGGCATGGAAATAAATTACATTTGAACGCTTATAAACACACAGTTTGCGCCTTTCTCCCCCTGCCCCTTTCTAGCTCTGTCTTGTGGATTTCTCCCTGTGCGGAATAAATCTCTTTCAGTACCTATCACGAACAGAATATACTGTGCTTAATTCCTAGAAGAAAATATTTGGAATGTCGCTCGTGGAATCGATACAGAAACTTTGCGAATAAGAGTCTCACACGCTGACCATTTAGCTACACAGTCCATAACAAATGTGTTGTTAAATCTGCCATTAAACTCGATACCCTCAGCGGGTTATTTATATATATTCTAGATTTCAGAACTATCTTTCAAGAAAGTTAATCCCACTTGCTGGCGAAGCGCTTATTCGCCAATCCCAGCCGGTAAGAATAAATAGAAATTTATTAGAAATTCTGTATTCAAAGAGCTTTTGGCAGAAGTGGGTGATGTAAACGGTTGGGGTTAAATACAGCACCGAGAGCATCAGTTGTCAGCTGCCTAGCGTGGCGTATTGGTAGAACGCTGGCTCACGAAATAAGATACCTGGGTTCGATCCCCGGCGAGCGGGACAGATGTTTTCTTCTTTTTTTCTAAAAAAATATATTTTGAAAAGTTTTAATTTATTATTAATAATTCCTTTCTTGCATTTTCAAAATTGTTTTGAAAAGTGCATTTTTTTTTATTATTATTATTTTTTTTTGTAAAAGAAATAGGTAAGATTTTTTCTTCTTGTCTTAAAAAATATTTTGTAAATTTCATATTTATTATTGAAATTTGCCTTCTTCCATTTGTCGTAGATTATATAAAATTAGTGACCATGGGTTAGGACAGGTTAGGTAAGGTCAGGTTCTATTATGTATCTTTACACTTTCTTTTATTTATTTCAAAATACATTTCTATCTGTTTGTGGAAACCTTACTTTACGTAACTTCCGCTAACCCATGTTAACTAAAAATGCAACTCGGGGGGGGGGGGGGGGGGGGGAAGCCGGCCCCGGACCGCTAAGGGGGGCCTCCCCCCCCCCCTGAGACTCACGCTACCGTGCTGCCTTTGGACGCACCATGCTCCCTTGCATACCAAATAACATTTCTCCTTCTATTTGTGAGTTTCTTCTAACACGATATATTCAAATTAGATTCAAACTATATGTCCTGTAATTAACATTACTCACCTTGAATTGAAATTGAATATTAATTTTATTTATGACCTTTAGGCATCTAAGGCTCAGGCCGGGATAGGGAAGGGGAAATAGAGCTAATGTTGAAGTTGCAATCCTGACATTTGCCTGGTGTGACTGAGGAAAGCCCTCAGTCATGATAGTCCGCCACTACGTTCGAACTCACAACCTCCCGAATGCTACGCCAACACTCTACCACCGAGAATTGACAAGGAAGAATGAGCGGGGGTATCTTAATATTCTTGACACCCAGTATAGTATATTCACATCTAAAGTGTATGATTTGTGTGAATTGATTTTTGATTTGTTTACGCATAATACAAATAAACAAAAATCCACCCGGGATAGGGTGGGGTATAAGAATCCTGGAAGGATTTGATTCAAATTATTTTAAGACCTTTAGGCATATGAGGACCAAGCCGGGATAGGGTTGGGAGAATGTGTTGGAAGATATACACCCAGGGCCTATTTTAGGTACCATCACAGCGTTTGACTGATATGGGTGAGAAAAATATTGGAAAACCTCATTTAGAAGCGTCGACCGCTGAAATCGATCGCAGTACTTTCCGATTTCGAAAAAAACACTCTAGAAATTTTTTGAAACATTGTTTACCCTAAACGGGCTTTACTTGTTCCATTTGATATACCTTTAGAACCTGTATCGAATAAAATTCTTAGAATTCAGTTAAAATCACACACAAACATTCATGCCCGAGGCGTATCACTAACTAGGAACATTCCTGAGATGATAATCTGGCACAAACGCAATTTTGCACGCAATCGCTGGCCCACTAACCAACAAGGCATCATACAAATGTTTACGCCCCGCACTCAAAAGTTGAGGATGAAAATAGTAACAAGGTTAGAAGTCATCATCCCCCGACGTCAAACCAGTATTTGCCACGTACAAAGTTAGTCCAGCGGGAAAACGTTCGCGTACCACATAACAAACCCGGGTTTGAATCCCGGCAGGGGCACGATTTTTCTTCTTTTCTTTTAAACTTTATTTTTATATGTTCACATTTATTATTCATAATTGCTTTGGCATACAAATAAAGGCTACTGAAAGCTAGGATATATATACAGAAACCAGGCCCGCGTTGTATACAAGGGCGCACGGTGCGTCCGAAGGCAGCTGGCTGCGTTGACCCTCAGGGGGGCGCAGCCCCGTTTAGCGGTGAACATACGTAATGCAGCATTTTTGCGTATGCCCACTGCTCACCGAGGCCTGCATCTCCGCCCCCGCCCCCGAGTTGCAATTTTAGTTACCATGGGTTAGCGGAAGTTAAGTAAAGTCAGGTTCGTACAAACAGATAGAAAATTAATGTATTTTGAAATAAATAAAAGAAAGTGTAAAGATACATAATAGAACCTGACCTTACCTAACCTGCCCTAACCCATGGTCACTAATTTTATATAATCTGCGACAAATGGAAGAAGGCAAATATTAATAATAAATATGAAATTTACAAAATATTTTTTAAGACAAGAAGAAAAAATCTTACCTATTTCTTTTACAAAAAGAAATACACTTTTCAAAACAGTATTGAAAACGCAAGAAAGGATTTATTAATAATAAATTAAAACTTTTCAAAATATATTTTTAAGAACACATCTCTACCGCTAGGCGGGGATCGAACCCGGATTTATTTCGTGAGCCAGCGTTCTACCAATACGCCACGCTAGGCAGCTGACAATTGTTGCTCTCGGCGCTGTATTTAACCCCAACCGTTTACATCACCCACTTCTGCCAAAAGCACTTTGAATACAGAATTTCTAATAAATTTCTATTTACTTTTACCGGTTGGGATTGGCGAATAAGCGCGTCGCTAGCAAGTGGGATTAACTTTCTTGAAAGATAGTTCTGAAATCTAGAATATATATAAATATATATAAATAACCCGCTGAAGGTAGCGAGTTTAATGGCAGATTTAACAACACATTTGTTATGGTCTGTGTAGCTAACTTGTCAGCGTGTGAAACACTCACTCGTAAGGTCTCTGGATCAATTCCACGAGCAACATTTCAAATACTTTCTTCTAGGAATTAAGCACAGTAAATTCTGTTCGTGATAGGTACTGAAAGAGATTTATTCCGCACAGTGAGAAAACCACAAGACAGAGCTAGAGGGGGGTAGGGGAGAGAGACGCAGGCTGTGTTTATAAGCGTTCAAATGTAATTTATTTCCATGTCTTGTGCCATTTTTCTTTCCCTGTTTTATCTTCTCTGATCTCTCGGTCTTTCCCCGTCTTCTTCCATGCTTTCTCTCTCTCTCTCTGTTTGTGTGTGTGTGTTTGAACAAGACAAGAAAGGGATTTCTGTCAACTCTCTCGTGGTTCTCTAAGCGATGCTCACCTACTAAATACTTATTCCTCCAAATGGAGGAATATCCTGGCATTCCATCTTTTCGCGCATATTTGTACTGTGATGTGGTTGTCTAACTATTAGGCGTACGATGCAAAAATTCTTCTGGAGGAAAAAGCTTCTATTTCTTATAAATCCAACCTCAATTTACTTTAGTTCGAGACTGTACATCTCAATAATAGGCAAGAACGTCTCTCTCTCTCTCTCTCTCTCTCTCTCACACACACACACACATATACATATATATATATATATATATATATATATATATATATATATATATATATAT
>JAGDQP010009462.1:26830-46094 GCA_022664845.1 Lepisma saccharinum | reverse complement strand
TATATATATATATATATATATATATATATATATATATATATATATATCGTAAATAGGTCTTAAAATGAACTGAAGTAAAGCAAAAGTAATGTACAACCAACATGCTGCAAAGAAGGAAATAAAGATTAGCGGAGAGACAATAGTCATAGTTGATGAGTATGTTTACCCAGGCCAGCTCAAAACATCGAATGCCAAGTTGACTGATGAAATAAATAGAAGATGTAAAATGGCGTGGAGTTCGTTTGGAAGACGACACTTTATTTTCAAGAGCAAACTACCAATGTGTCTGAAGCGTTAAGTTTATAATGAATGTGTCTTACCCGTGATAATGTACGGCTGTGAAACTTGGACATTGAATGCGCAAACGACTCAAAGATTAAGAGTCACACAAAGAGCAATGGAGAGATGCATGCTAGGAATAACTAGAATGAACAGGAAGACTAATGAATGTATTCGCGCATAAACAAAGGTAGAGGATGTAATCAAGACTGCGAAGATGAAGTGAAGATGGGCCGGTCACATAGCTAGACGAACAGATGGAAAGTGGATGACAGTGGATTCCTAGAGAAAAGAAACGACCGAGACGACGTCCAAACAGAAAGATTGGTAGATGAAATCAAGCGTTTTTCAGGAGCTACATGGATGAGGATAGCAGCAGACAGAGAGATGTGGAAAGAAAATGGGGAGGCCTTCATCCAGCAGTGGATAGAAAACGAGTGAATATTATATATATATATATATATATATATATATATATATATATATAGGCTACTATTGGATAGTAGAAAATCGCATTACAAAATTGTAATGGGAGACTTCAATGTGAAAGTAGGAACCAAGCAGAGCAGTGACAGGATAGTTGGAAACTTTGGATTTGGGAAAAGAAACAAGAGAAGTTAGTGGAATTCTCAGAAGCCAACAGATTGCTCATTTCCAATACATTTTTTAAGAAGGCGCCTCAGAGAAAGTCGACATGGAATGGCCCAAATGGGACCAAAAACGAAATAGACTACGTTCTATCGAATAACAGGGAAATTCTGCAAGACGTGTGTGTTTTGAACAGTTTCAAAGTCTCGAGTGATCATAGGATGATGAGATGTAAGCTGAAATTAAAAACTAGACTTGAAAGCTTATCAGAGGAAAATCGTCACTTTTAGATTTGGAAAATCTAGGAAAAAACAGAGACATTCGAGATAGAACTAAGAAACAGGTTCAGCTCCTTGGAAGAATTAGAGGATGAAGAGGACATCAATAGCAGAAATAAAATACTGACCGAGATAATAAGAGAGACAGCCAAGGAAATAGCAGCCACAAGAAAAAAGGAGAGTAAATTCTCAGAATAAATTAAACTCTTGATGAAGAAAAGAAGGGAAATGAAAGAAGAGGAAAATTACATAAAGAGGATTGAGTACATGGAACTAAATAGAAACGTAAGGAAGAATATAAGAGAGGATATACGAAGATATAATGAAAATCTTGTTAGAAATAATATCGAGGAGAGCAGGAGCCTGAAGAAAACCAAACAGCAGCTCATGATGAGGGAAAGCAAATAATTGCGTTTAAGAGACCAGACAGGACCGTAACACGAAATAAGGAAGAAATTATAAAAATATTTGAAAATTTCTACAGAAAATTATACTACTCCGAAGGAGATAGGAAATGAAGACTCAGAAGAAAATGATGTAGATGTCCCAGACGTAACGAAAGAAGAAATGGATAAAATACTTCGAGGGATGAAGAATGGAAAATAGCCAGGAGAAGATTAACTCACAGCAGAGATGTTTAAATGGGGAGGTGAAAAGATGAAAGAAGAACTTGCGAAATTATCAGTGAGGCTGAGGAAGAGAGAAATACCCTCAACTTGGAATAATGCTGCTATAATTTTGTTGTACAAGAAAGGGGACAAAGAACGCGTCGAAAACAACAGACCAATTAGTTTACCGTCAGTTCTATGTAAAATGTTCACCAAAGTTATTTTGAATCGTATTGAACGGGACTTGGATTTTAACCAGGGAAGAGAACAAGCCGCATTTCGTCGTGTATTTAGCACAATGAACCATATACAAACATTGAATGGAGTTATGGAAAGGACTAATGAATGTGAACTTCCACTATGTTTGGGATTCGTAGATTTTGAAAAAGCTTTCGATTCGGTCTCCTTGTCAGCAGTACTTAAATCATTTGAACACGCTTAAATCATTTAAATCGCTAGGGAATATTGAACACTAGGGTTGGCGGATGCATTTTGAGACTCACGCTCTGCTAAACTGGACTCTGCAGGAAATGTGACGACAATTGACTTTACAGCATCAAAATTATCATTGTAGAAGTTAACAGCCTCTATCCAGGTGCCCCACCGTGTCAGAACAGGTTGCAGTGGTAAAGCTATATTTGGCAGCATATTTCTGCAGCACTGTACACGACCAGGGTCTTTCAGAAAAACTTTCTTAGTGGAAGACACAAGGTCATTGACTACAGGGAAATTTAGCCGCACCTCTTCTGCCACACGATGTAATCCATGGGCCAAACAGCACATGAGAATAAGGTTTGGGTAGAACACTCTCAAAGCATCGGCAGCTTTTAACATGTAAGCCGCAGCGTCAGAACACATCACAAGCACATTTTCTGGCCGCAACACTCTCAGTCCATCATTGACGAAACGTGCAACTTTGGAATGGTTTGTCCAAAACTCTTGAACAGATCAGAAATGGTCGTGGCGAATCAGGGGCAAGCTTTCCTACTACCAGATTGGCAATGAAACGTCCCAATAAGTCTGTAGTTTCATACACTGCAAACCATAATGTGTGAAGTACCAATTTCAACCCGAATACTTCTGATAGTGGCTTCATAGCATACATCCAAATAGTTCTTGCGGATAGTAGACTTGTCAGGAATTTTTTCTCGTACAGTATTTTTCCAAGAAGGTGTAAACTCTGGAACTTGCAATTCGTACCATGGTATGTCTGCAGCTATGAATGCACTGGCAAGATCTTTGTAAAATTCATTACTGTGTTCAGATGTTCGCTTCATTTGGGTTAACAGTATTTGCTTTGTGGCTCGTTGTAGCTCCTTGTTTTCCCGGTGAATAGCAGTGTTCATGTGCTGTTCCAATTTCGACCTCAGGGAACAGCCTACTTTCTTGTCGCACACTTGACATACGACAATTTTACCGTCTGTGATATAAGCGTCATCCATAGTTATCCACGATTTCAATTTTAACGTTAAAGAGGAAGCCATCGTTGAAAGCAAGAAACTGAGGACTCGAATACAAGAAAACACACTAACAATACGGTCGAGAAACTGAATTGTTTTCCCCTTTGGTTAAAGGAAGAAGTAACGGGGAAGTAGTGGTATTACTTCACTCCCCTACACATTAAACGAACACGCTAGCATAGTGCAGCGTCACCTCGTGGACGATTGTTGCGGATTCGAAACAATGAGAGATAAAAATGACATATTGTTAAATTACATTGTGAATTATTGTTCCACAGATATTTTATTGGCACATCATTTAACGAAAAATAGCGAAAAGGAGCAAAAAAACTAATTTTATGTAAAAGTATGTATAGTAGACGGAAAATTTGTAACAGACCTCAAAATATGTAAAAATATGTAACGTGATTTTGACTTACATGCCTCCTCACATCGTAATTTTCCAACATTTCTGATTTTCACCAACGTACATACAAAGGAAAAAATATGTAAAAACATAAAAATCCGGGATTTGGTGATAACTATAGTTATCAAGTCGAAAAATTAATTAGAAAAGGATTATTTTTTTAAAAAACACGCTTTTTAAGATGGACTAAAAAGTAAAAAATAGTGAATTAAATTAATCTTATGAATCGGAAAATAAAAGCCCGGGTGTTCTTGCTTACCTTATCATAAAATCATAATATCTAAGATCACCTACGCTTTTATTTTCCTATTCATAAAATTTATTCAATTTTTTACTTTTTAGTCCATCTTAAAAAGCGTGTTTTTTTTATTTTTTTTTTATTTTTTTTTTCGTAACCAACTCTTGGTCATACACCTTTATACCGAATTTCGTTTCTCTAGATTCAGTGGTTTGAAAAATATTTTGGCGGCCATTTTGAATTAAAGACGGCGACTTTTTTTAAACGTTTTATTATATTATCATGACTTACTCATGATGGTACACTTTCATTTAAAATTTCATTTCATTAGTTCGAATGGTGTGGGAAATGATATTTGAGAGGCCATTTTGAATCCAAGATGTCGACTTTTTCAAAATGTTGTAATATTTTCCTAAACTACTTGTTATGATACACTCAAACGGTGTAGAAAATTATTTTTTGTGTCCGCCATGTTGGATCCAAGATGGCGTCTTTAGAGAAATTTGGTAATATTTTCGTAACCTACTACTAGTGATAGCGTACCTTCGTACCAAATTTCACTTCGCTATCCCCAGCGTTTTAGGCTGTGTATTATTCTATACAACAATGGGTTTGGCGGCCATATTGGATCCAAGATGGCAACTTTTTCAACATTTTGTAATATTTTCTTAACCTACTAGTGGTCATGTAGCTTCATACCAAATTTCATTTCTCTAGCTCAAACGGTGTGAAAAATGCATTTTTTGTGTCCTCCATTTTGTATCCAAGATGGCGTCTTTGGAAACGTTTGGTAATATTTCCGTAACCTGTTAGTGATAGTGTACCCTTATACAAAATTTCGTTTCTATTGCTCTAGCCGTTTAGGTTGTGTATTCTATACAACAATGGATTTGGCGGCCATTTTGGATCCAAGATGGCGACTTTTTCAAAATGTCATAAGTTAATATTGCATTGTCATCCAGTTCAGAGCTATGTTTAAAGTTTAAAGTCTCTAGCTCATCGGAAAGTTAGTTCAAAATTGAATTTGTACCGAACATACAGACAAGAAAGCGTTATTTTATTAATTAATTAAGTACAGTTAACTGGATTATTCTTTCGTAAATCTAATGATCGAATACTGTATTGCCATCGGAAGCAAGCATGTTTACGAAATTTCATAGAAATCTGATGATGGGAAGTGAGTTTAAAATCGATTGCAAAATTGTACCGAACAGACAAGAAAGCGAGTTGATTTTCTGTTATTTTGTTATATGTTTACCGAACAGACAGACAAGAAAGCGAGTTAATAAAAGCGTGTTAAAAATGTGGGGGAAATAGTAGATGCGAAAATATCTTCGTAAAATTTGGCAAGGCTAAAAAATGTCACGTACAAGAGCAGTTCATGGATAATTGAGATAATTGTTGTACTCTGTTGGGAACATTATTATGATGTAGAAGGAAATATTAGAACGAATCGCATTCAATGCTTTTCCTGGAAATCTTAGATCTACCAGACTTGAGAATTTTAAGTAATACACCTGAGAAATGTCTTGCTGATGATTCATACTATACCGCTTGTATCTTCGGAACGTGATACATTTTAATTAATGTGGCAAAGTAGCGCATTTTCCATATCTTTACAATATAGGGGCAAGGTGCGCTACTTACACTTTTATTGATTTTCTGTTATCTAATTATTGGTAGGTGACAGGTGCATTCACCCAGTGCTGGATTAAGGTTTTTGGTTGTCCTGGGCTATAGACCCCCGCCCTCGGTTATCGGCTATGTTAGGGACCCTGTTATCCATCCGCTGCAATCGTAAAGATAATTGATTTACCTTTGGCGGGGGCGCTGGGCTGCAGTCCCTTAATCCGGTTCTACATGCACCATATTCAAAGCGGACTGGCATACGAGTGTAGGCCTACTTATCAATAATTTCTCCTTCAGTTTCGCTTTGATTGGTTTTCATGTTGTGTTAGAATTTTCCCTAATAAGGTAGCACGTCTCCCATATTGAAACTGATGCTTGTTTGTTGTATCCTTTGAAACGATCTGTGATTGGACAACACAAACTAAGAACCTGATATCCAGAATGTGCTTCATATTCATTTAATCTTCTTTGAGAAATACTTCTCTAAATTATGGAAATAATTCGTCTCGAAGCTGGTCAATTCGAAGAAATAAAAAAACGTTAAGAAAAATTTTGAGCTAATGTAGGCAAGTTTTCAAACCAAAGAAAGCACAATTCAAAATACACAAAAGATAAAATAAAAAATAAAAATAAATAATAATAGTCTTTTTAAGGTTATACTTTTCTTAAACAATTCATACTAAAAAGTAAAAAATAATTTTGTTTAAAAAGAAAAGTATGAGGCGCTCTCTCATATACTTTATAAATTCTTCAATTGGCGCGCCCCATACTTCTCTTTTTAGTCATGCATAAACAAAATCTTTTTTAACTTTTTAGTACGAATTGTTTAAGAAAAGTATGTTTCTAGAAAGTTTTCTTTCTTTATTTTTTTTTAGTTTTTTCGGTGTTCGGATGCTTTCTCTCAAGCTGATCTTGTCACCGGAATCCTAAAATGCAACCACGCTCAACATTGTTGCGGGCTAGTGTTTATTTTAGGATAAAGAAGCTCTTACTAAAAAATAAAATATGCTTTTAAAATATATAAATATATGGAAATATATGAAAGGAACAGTGGAATATTGTATTGTCATCCGACTTACATCGCTGTGCAAATTTTTATCATTGTAGGCCTATAACGTCGGGAAATGAGTTAAATTAACGTTGCAAGATTTGAGGATACGATGAACCATTGTGAACGGAAGAAATGTATGTAAAATGTAACTGCCGTGCCTTGTATGTTCCATATACACAGAAAATTGCCCGCGAGTCTAACGGTTAGAACAGCCAACCGCTAACAAGAGATCCGAGATCGAATCACGGCAACGACCAGTGTTTCTGTGTAGTTTTCAACAAAATTTTAAACCGTGATGTTGGCTTGAGAAGCGGCTAGGTGTCGTTTTCTGGCCTGAGTTGTAGGAAGTATATAGACCAGTTGATTTTCAAACTTGCAATTCATTGAGTTTATATCCTTAGTTTTCGCTGTGTAGGGCTAGAACTTGGTGTTTTTCCACAACACTGACTAACATAGTACACGGTGTATGCCAAACGAAATACGTCTCTATCGTCCTTCAATGATAATTTACGACAGTAAACTGCATAAATATCTAACCGAATATTAAGTCAAATTTAAAACGTCATGAAGTAACCAACTTTTATGTCACCTCATCCATTCATGGACTAAATGACCCGGAAAAGGTTGTTAAAAATAAAAATAAAAAAGGTTCTGCCTATAATTTAATTTCAGCTCTATAGTGGAAGGTACTATAACTTTTTTCTGGGTGTTATGAGTGGACATTTATATTTTTCGGTGTTCAACTTCTAGTGTCAAATATAATAGGTACGAGGATTCTTAAAAATAAATTATCAACGAAAGAATATGATCCTACCTGCACCTGAGGCCTCATGTTGACAGTCAGTTGTCATTTCATCATATATCCAACTAATTAACACAGATATAATCATAAAGAGGCACAAAAGTGTTTAAAATATGTGACACATCGATCACTTCAAAGCACACAATATCACTAACACAAAAATTACATGTATTAATTCTCACGAAATCTAGATGCTGTCATTACCGACGGAACAGAGTTTTCAAATGCCGGTAAATAGCTACGTCTATGCTGAATCACGAATATTCTTGACGTATTACACGAAGAAGATACGTTCATGCTAATGGTTATTTTCTTTCAAAACAACCACACGAAGTCCTTGAGAACAAAATTCTCATACGACAATTTAGGAATCCTTCACGTTCTGACAACTTTACGTTTACTCCTATCCCTTGTTTATGTAATGTAGTTGAAGAAAACCTCTTGAAAAATCACAAAAATCAACGACGTTGTTTTCTTTGCTGCAGGGAAGAGGAATAATTATCGAGGGGATGTGATGCTAGTGTCATGTCTCCTCTTAGTGTCTGGGAAATAAACTTCTAAGTTGATGCAAGGAAGAATCTTGCCTCCGGCAAGGTAGTGAATCTTCAACTTTCGCTTTCAGTTGCAGGCTTCTATGATAAATCGTGCAACAACCTCTTTATTAATACGGCAGAAATCGTCTAGAATTACTCACGAAGAAATAAAATAAACCTCGTAAGTTGGAAATAGTGTGTATTGCGTAAAATGGCAGAGAATATACACAATATAACAAGAATGCAATATATGTTTGCTTCTTTCTTTCTCCTTTTCTCTCTTTATATAAATGGAGTCGGACCTCGATATAACAATATTCTCAGGATCAGAAAATTCTCTCTAATATCGGGATTTAGTCTATCGTCATGTAGAGAAATTGTAATTTTTTATTTGTAATCACGATTTTACATTAAAGCGAATGTAAGAGAAATAAATGAAAATAACTTTATTTTATAAAATGTAAGAAAAAATAATAACAGCTGCTACTGATATTTTATTTATTAACATTATACCAGGCTGTTCGGAAATAAATGGACGTTTTTTTACCTCATACCATTACTGACTCTTACGATGAAGTAAACATACCTTCTTCATCTGTGCCAACAATTCAAAAGGCTCTCAATGCTGTCCCTGTATAAACGTGGATACCGTGATGTAACTAAGTCTCGGAAGACACTCTCTGCACTATCCCTGTCTTTGTTCAGGAAGTGACTTAGATGTATGGTAGTCTGCTGATGCTAAGTCTGGGAAATATGAATGGTGCGGGAGTATTTCCCGTATAGCAATTTTGACCTGACTCGAAAGTCAATCAAGCTTCCTTTCACACGTATGTAAACTTCATGCATGCTTAGCAAATCAAGCCAGAAAGATTGAATCATACAGTCATATAAATATCAAGATTGAAATAGCATTAACAGAACAAGAATGACAATCAGGTTCCAAGATGTATTCAAGCACTTAACTTGCCATATTAGGTTACTTCAGGATTATGTCGTGCTTAAAGCCAGGTTGTTATGACCATGATTGTGTCATCAACAACGAGGGATATTTGCTGTTGCAATAAACGTAATTATATATTTTTTACAGTAGGTTCAGAAAAAAAACGTGTTTTTCATTACATCCTGTCTTCATTCGTCTTATTCTCTCGTCTTGCGTACAGTTGAAAATTTCACACTTGTCTGTGGCCGGATTTGAACCTGAAACCCTGGGATTAGAAGTTCGTCGCCTTAACTATGTTTTTAACTTTTATTTTGTACTTATTATCAATTCTACTTAGATCCTAACGTAATTACTTTCTTATTCAGCTACCAAGCCACTTGCTATTTTCTCATTACACATACATTTTCACGATCACATCGCCATAGCTAAACACCTGGCAATTCCCAAGGCTAAACACGTGTAACTGTCTCCATAGCCAGTGAATCATTAGAGAGCTGCGTTAACGAATAATAGTAAATACTGTTTTTTTTTTTTCGAAAGAGACATTATCTGCGCTGTAGCATTGACTTCGATTTTCCGAAACCGGGAAGTTAACTGTAATAATAATAATAATAATAATAATAATCGGAACGACACTCAGAGGCAAACACATTCGAATCTTCATACCTGTCGTTCAGTGTTCGATTTGTTATAAATTACGAATGGGAAATCCTAAGACTAGTGGTTGATCGTAAGTTCCAATATACTAGCTGTTTGTGGAGAAATACAAAGATTTTATCCCTGGCTGAGGTGATATTCGGTATCAACAACTGGGGATGAAATCCTCACGAACCAGGGAAAATCCCCGGCATCCCCCCCCCCTGGCAAATCGAACACTGCCTGTCGTCCTTTATTTATTTATTCTCGTTTTCCATGGTTTCCATTACTTTCACCAGGCAAATGGTGCCTTATAAAATCCACGTTACCTTTAGAATCCATACCCCAGAAGAATGTTCGGTGAAGTCCCGATGTTCCTACAGCTTCTGGCAGACTTAGGCTGTAGTTGTCACTCCATCCCATGATAGCAAATTAATCTACATACAGTATATAACACCTAACGTCTGTGTGTTTGAACACGATACAAATCTACATGCGTGCATTGATTTCAACGAAATTTTGCATACGTGTTCCTTGGATCCACGAGCAGAAGCTAGAGTATCAGCGGAAGTGACCGTCCCGCGACTAATTAATAAACAGTAATTTCACTCTTTAAAACAATGAAATAAATACATTGTTTCTAGTCAGAAATAAATAAATAGTTTAGATTTTTAATTTCAAATTTGGATTGTTGTAAACCAAAAATATTTAGTCTTAATGTTGGAAGCAGATTAAATATGATACTACTAATTTAATGTTGTAAAAGTAGTAATTATAGGATTAGTAGTAACAGTAGTAGTTGTTGTAGTATTAGTTGTAGCATTAGTAGTAGTTGTAATTGTTGTAGTGTTCGTAGTAGTAATACCAGGTGTATGCATAAGTTTTTGCCGGTTTTTTTTTTGGGGGGGGGGTAAAGAAAACACGTAATTTTCAAGGGAAATTGATTTTGTTTTATTCAAAATATTGGCCATCGGCTTCTACACATTTCGTCATCTTTCAGGTAATTGATGCATACCATGCCAGAAAAACTGCTTGTCTTTTGCGGCAAACCATTCGTCGAGCCACTTTCCAACGTCTTCAGAATTGCTGAAGTACTGCTCTGCGAGCGCGTGCCCCATTGATGCGAAGAGGTGATAGTCAGATGGCGCCAGGTCTGGGGAGTGCGGCGGGTTCGGAAGGATGTCCCATCCAAGCGATTTCAAGGTGTCTTTCACTGGTTTTTCTGTGTGAGACGGCGCATTTTCGTGTAACACAATCACTTTGCCATGCCTTCGGGTTCATTCCGGTCGTCTTTCGATCAATGCGTGATTTAAATTAATCATTTGTTGGCGATAGCGTTGTGCATTAACGGTTTCGCCGGGCTTCAAGAGTTCATAATACATAATACCGCTCTGGTCCCGCCAGACACAAAGCATGGTCTTCTTGCCGAAGCGATTTGGCCTTGGTGTTGAAGGACCGACTTCGCCAGGTGAAAGTCACGATTTTTTCCGCTTCGGGTTTTCAAAATAAATCAATTTTTCGTCACCCGTCACAATTCGATACAAAAAGGATTTTCTTTCGTGGCGTTGAAGCAGCATTTCACAAGTGACTTTGCGATTTTCCATTTGACTTTCATTCAAATCGTGTGGAACCCATTTACCCAGTTTATTGATATTCCCCATTGCTCGCAAACGTCTGCTGATTGTTTCTTGTGACGCATTTAATGCTTTTGCCAATTGCTGTTGAGTTTGAGTTGGGTCATCCTCCAATAACACCTGCAATTGCTCGTTTTCTCACTTTTGGTGTCTACCAGAGCGCGCACTGTCTTTCACATTGAAATCACCACTTTTAAATTTCGAAACCATGTCTCACATGTTCTAATCGATGGAGCGTGTTCACCATATGTTTCTACCAGCACACGGTGACTTTCAACCGCCTTTTTCTTTTGATTAAATAAGAAAAGCAATGCGTGCCGCAAATGTTCTTTTTCAGGCACAAACTTCGACATGATCACTGAACGATAAAACAAAGACGCTAGTGTTTGGCGGACTCAACTTGTGTGTGTTTGTAGTTTAATGTCAGACGATCAAAATGACGTATGTGTCAAATGAATACGCTGCGTACTTTTCGCTGGCGCCATCTCTTAGGTAAACCGGAAACTATTTATGCATACACCTGGTATATATAGAAAAAAGATCCTGTTCGAACCCAAATACTTCCTTTGTCAGTTCAGAAACTCTGAACCTCGCGATTAATATCAAAAAGTTGAAATTGAAAATATACAGAACAGTTATTCTGCCGGTAATACTTTACGGTTGCAAAAGTTGGAGTACGACCCTAGGAGATGAACATAAATTACGATTGTTTGGAAATAATGTCTTGAGAAAGATATACGATCCGAAACAGCACGAGGTGACTGGGGAATGGAGGAGACTGCATAACGAACTTTACAACTCATCCGATGTTGTAAGAATAATGAAATCGCGATGACTAAGGTGGGCAGGCCATGTAGCTCGGATGGGAGAAGTGGCGTCGGAAGTATTTTTCAGCTGGGGGCAAACTGCTTTTGAAGTACTATCTTGAAAATAGACACGGGAATCTAACGTAGGTAAGATAATACGAATGTATGTTCTTAATGTAACAGTAATTGGATTTGGTTGGACAATAATAGCCTAATAATAATAATAATAATAATAATAATAATAATAATAATAATAATAATAATAATAATAATAATAATAATAATAATAATAATAATAATAATGCAGCTGCAGGTTCCTGAGGGTAAAACTTCCATCTACGAGAAGGATCTTGGTTTACATCTTTAGGATTAATCTAATGCCAGTATTGTGCTGTATTTTTCTCTGGCGCAGAAATTTTCAACTACTTAAATCACAGTTAAAAATATATAAACCGGAAATGGTTAAAATTGTACTTACAATGGCTGTTTGTACATCATCAAGTAAAAAATAAGAAATTTTTTTTTTCTTTTTTCTAGTTACTTGACTTCGTGCCATAAATGGAAAGATGGAACTTTCACCAAAAACTTCATAAAATTTATGTTAAAAATTCAGTTACACTAATTATCCAGAGTTACTTGTACTTTTTTTACTTTATTCTAGATTTATTTATTTTCAAAGTTGACCAAAAGTGTCTTTCCTTTCGTTTGTCTTTGATACGAATTCTCTTGCAATGGTGTCTAAATCTAACTTTGAAGTCTGGTCGTTATGCACATACAACAATAACAGTAGATGAGACAATATTTCCTGCGTCATGGACGTCCTGTAGAGGACACAAAGAGCTGAATGATCTTTCGCAAGATGCTCAAGAAGCTGCCACAGTGAGAATAAGAGTCCCTAGTCGAACAACTTGGTCGAGAAGGCTGCGGACAATTGGAGTTTCAGCATTAATAGTTTTTAATATGCTGGTGGTCGTCAGTGACTCTGTCGTCTTCAAACTAGATGGAAGCAGCGTGAGCTGAGAGCATAATCTATCCAGGTTAAAAGCCGACGCGCGAACCCCCAACCCTAGCCCCAAATAATCTCTTGAGAGAGGCTCACCACAACATACATCTTCAGAAAATATCTTCTCGAGTTTAATGAGTTGTTTGATGCCTGGCTGATTGAAATGGCGCTGCGCTTTGTTCAACAAATAGTCAATGATTTCGAAGTACTTTTTTCGCAGATCTGATACAGGTTCTAGGGTAGCTGCTTTAGAGGGATTATCAGTCTACTCCAACCTAATTGGTGTTCTTTGTACTTAATGAAGTGGGCAATTTTAAGTGTAGTTTTTCTGCATATTCCTTTGCTTCCTTCACGGAAAGAAATTAGTTTTAACTAAGTCAAGATTTTGCTAGGTTGATGACCAAAAGGGTTGCCCATAACCTACTGGTTGTTTACCACAACCCTTTCGAGACATGAAAGTACCTAATTCTGTAGGTAAATGGTAACCAATTGAAAAGGTTTAACAGAAATCAGGGTAAAAACAACCAATTCGTGGGTAGTCAGTTACCTACACACGATTGGTACAAGAAAGAATAAACCAACAACACGGTTAATTTAAACAACATTATTAACCCACTGCTCGGTTATGCTAACCGTTTAATGTGCAGGTCAATTTAACCTTCTGAGAATTAGTTATTTTTTAACCTTGGTGAGGGTTAGCTGAACCGAGTCTCATCTATACGAGATGGCAGTCATTGAACTCTGAAGGGCTTCCACATGGAAGTTTTGTACCAACGCGAAAACGTTACGGTAAAGCTTAGGAGGTAATCTAGCAACCCTAAATCTAGGAATGTAGTGTTACATAATATTCTATTGATGAGAAAGTGTAATATGCAACATTGAGATTCATATAATGAATATCACAGTAGCTCAACTTGTGAAATACACGCATTATCGGTCGTAAGCTTCAAGTGTTCGGTGGAGGAAGAGGCTGCCTGACTTGCGAGCAGGCAGGTCGTGTCTTCGTCTTGCTCGTGGTAGAGTGAGAATTGTTTTCGCCGCCGGCACAGTTGTAGAGTGCAAGTAATCGCAGTTGGTGGTGAACTGTTATATTAGTTTAAGTAGGACTTCCACTTGTGTTGTGCTCCTGTCAAGGAGTTTTTGTTTGAGTGAGGTTTGTGCATTATAGAAAATGTGTAAAGTGAAAGTTTGAAAAAAAAATGTCATTACAAAGAATTAACACAGTCCGTTTAAGCTTTAAAGAAGTACCAGAAAAGTTATCCAGTGTGGATATTCATTTATGGATTTCCAATACGTTTCATTTACAGTTAGATGAAGTTATTTCGATCGACATTATACAAATTAGGAAAGAGGTTTATATTAAGACAATTTCAGACATTGTGTGTAATCGAATGTTGGAAGCTACGGGGGGAGAGGTGAATTTTCCAGTGAACAATGTTAATTACAAAATACCAATAGAGAAAGCAGACGTTTTCTTGACCACTGTAAACATACATCCTGTACCCACAGAATTAAGTCAACAAATTTTGATTCAAAGTTTGCAACCTTATGGTAAAGTGCTATTTGTACGCGAGGATCAATTTTCCGACGGACATGTGTACCCGGTTCGAACCGGCATGATACATGTCCGGATGCAGTTACAAAAGGACATTCCTTCTTCAATTGTAGTACAAGGTCTACGCCTTTATGTGTCTTACTACAGACAGACACCTACGTGTTTTATTTGTTTGAATCCGGAACATAAGTCTGATACGTGCCCGCAGCGCAAGACACCCCGTAGCACGCATATGGTCACTGGGGGCAAAACTCCTTCCGTGGGGCAACGCCTTCCTTTCAACGTAGCGAGTGGTGAGAAGATTGATATTGCCAGTTTCAGTCAATTCCCGATCGTAGGCCATAAGCAACAGCCGTTATTTCCACAGAATACGACGAAAGAACTTCACGTCAACAAGACTATGATACGAAATGATCCATTCAAAGTGTCTTTTGTGGTGCCCCATTCTGTTCCACCTACAACCAATGAAGAAGATAAGCATGGTTCTAGTGGTATGTCAGTCAATGATTCTTCAGTGTTAGCGGATATTCCTCAGCCAACATCGGTTGTTTCTTCAACGGAACAAGAACAGGTTGCCTCCATCTCAGCAGAATTGGAAGCCACAGGGGGTAAGACTACAACAACCTTTGATCATGACACGCTCAAGGTAAGTGAACCCACAGTAGCAGTAGACAATTTAGAGTGCCAACAACCCATGGATAATCAAAATCTTTCAAGCCCGCCTTTGGGCAAGAGTGAAATGGGAACAGAGATAAAACAGCATGCAGTGGCGAGGATAGAACCCTCCACCTTACATGGTAGTTTAGACAGTCTCAGTGTGGTAACATCGGAACAACCCCAGACAGCAGGTTCAGATACGACTAGTGATCATAGTCTTAGTCCCTTAAACCGAACTACTCGACGTAATAAACGACGTCGGAAAAATAGCAAACAAAAACGATCTTCATCTTTTGACACTGATCTCGACGCGGTAGCATTTGGTACCAGAGCTAAAAGACTCAATAAAGTACCGTCTTCTCAACCAGTTAGTAAGAACCGTAGTGATAGTGAAGCGACATTTACAGATCCGGAAGAATACAAGACATAAACAATAATTTGTGTGTCACTAAATTTATATATATTATGCATCAAAGTGGGTTTTTGTTTCGTAACATATGTTTGTTACTTTTGTTTTCTGTTTTGGTGAATGTTTTTAGTGATAAGCACAACGTTGGTATGCAGTCTTATCGTTTAGCAATTCTCAATTTACAAGGAAGTTCGGCAAGCAACCGGCAGGACGCACTTAGGGATTTTCTCCACGTTAACAATATTCATTTTGCTTTGTTTTCCGAAATGAAAACCGTAGATGATGACAGATTTCATAATTACCATTTACATCTTTCCCCCTCCTTAACGAGGGTGGGGACGGGAATCGCGACGCGAGTGGATTGTCCGTTTAAGCCCCAAGCCTTTATCGAAACGGAAAGAATCACCAGTGGCAACTTTCTTAATACTCAAATTACCAGTGTTTATGCACCGTCCGGTTCTTCAAAAATTGCCCAAAGGTCTTCTTTCTTTAATACTGATATGGCAATGGCTTTACAGCAAGGTACCAAATCACTATTGATTGGCGGAGACTGGAATGCTGTTTTACTCAAAGAGGATATGCATCCCTCATTTAATTTTTCTCAGGCTCTACAGGATTTAACCCAGACTTTTGATTTAGTTGACATATGGCGTCACATGAAACATACCGAAGAAGGATTTACCTTTTTCACAGCGCAGTCCCGTAGTCGAATTGACCGCTGGTATTGTACACCTGATTTACTTCCATTGATTCAAAATATTGAACGTGTACCTTTAAGCTTTTCAGATCATATGTCTGTAATACTAACCATTAAAATGGAAGCGACTCAGATTCTTAAACATAATCCGGTCTGGTACCTCAATGATTCCATATTAATGAATGACCAGTTCAGAGAGGCGGTGCAGGCGAGGTGGAGTCATATGTACGAGCGTAAAAATCCACGTCTCACACTTAGTGATTGGTGGGCGACTAAGGGCAAACCTAGTTTACGACAAATGTGTAAACAATGGTGCTATCAACAATATAGCGACAGACAGCAACAATATGAATATTATTTTCGCTTATTAACAGAAGCCATTAAAGACCATTTAGCTGGTACCAATAGATACGCTTTTATTCATGCCATAAAAGCGCAGTTATTAAAGCTAACCAAATTAAAATATCAGGGTTATTTTATTCGTGCAAATATAACACCCATTCACTCTGACGAAAAAGTGTCTATTGCAGTTGTGAAGAAACTGCGTAGTAAGGGTAAACAAAATGTTCTGACGCAAATCCGAGACAAAGATGGCAATATGCACACTGGTGATATAGCCACACGGGTATTAAATACTCATTTTCGTGAGTTGTATGGTCCACAGGCCCCGATAGGAGGTTTAGACAATTTTTTGAATTTTTCTTTGCCTCAATTAAATAATCAGCAATTGACCTCACTAAGTCAACCTTTTACTCATCAAGAAGTGAGCAATGCGCTTTCTAGAGGTGTGTCATCGACCCCGGGCCCTGACGGGCTCCCGCTTCGTTTTTATCGTGCATTTGAACATATTTTCGTTCCTTTATTTACAGAAATGTTGAACGAAATGCTGATCACAGGCAAAATACCAGTGTCACTCCAGGAAGGTATTTTAATACCAATCCGAAAAACTCCAAATGGGGTAGCCGTGGAAAATTTTCGACCTATTATACTTGAGAACTCCGATTTCAAAATACTTAGTCGACGTCTCAAGCAGATTGCGCCTACCATTTTGTCGGATGCCCAATTTGGTCTTGGGCTGAATAACCCGGCTTCGCTTGCCTTAGCTAATATCCGGGATTTTATTGGATATTTTGAAAATGTGGACACTCAGGCAGCGATACTTTCATGCGATTACAAACAAGCTTATGATCGATTGTCCATACATTACCTACGGGCAGTCTTAGAACGCTACGGGATCACGGGGAATTTTCTTGACTTACTAATAAATTTTTTTAGAAATCGACAAATACGTATAAAAATTAATTCAGGTTTACTACCTAAATTTACTGTTGAAAACGGGATCACACAAGGGAACCCATTATCACCTCTTTTATTCAGCATTGGCATTAGTCCTTTACTTCATAAATTACAATTATTGTCACCTAAAGTAACTATTTATCGTGAAAGTTTTACAGCACAGGCATACATAGATGATTTGATTCATTTCTTACCCAATCCTACATCTGTTCCACAGATTTTACAGATTTTACGCGAGTATGAATATGCTTCGGGAGCCGTTCTCAACCCACAGAAGACAAAAATTCTTACTATGAACCCAACAAATGCTAGTCATTATAGGCGTTATTTTGAAACGCCCGATGTTGTTCGGATCCTGGGTATTCAGTGGTCACGCAGCCTCTCTACGTCCACTCAATTAACGTATGATAATTTATACGGAAAATATAGCGCGGTGATTCAAAGCTTTTTACAACAGGACCTCAACTTATATGACCGTGTCCAATGCTTAAAACAATACATTTTTAGCCTCATTTGGTACGTTGCTCAGGTTCTTCCACCCCCAAAAGCAATCATGACGAAACTTCGCAGTAAGGCCCTGTTTTATCTTTGGTTTCACCAACCGCTCAAAGTTGCCCATGACGTCATATGCTTACCGTATGCGGAGGGCGGCTTATATTTCCAAAATATGGAAACTCAAATTTTTAGTCTTGTCCTCCATCGAATTATTCAAAACTTATGTGAGTACTATGACTCCATCTCGGGTGTGGTGCTTGGTGCTGCGTTTGGTAGCATGGATTTAACTCTGCCATTATCGATTTATCCTTGGGGGTACAAATATCCATACTTGAAACCATATCTGATTGAAATAGCCTATAGTCTGACGGAGAACGCACATTTAGATCAATATAATGTTAAAAGGCTGTATCAGAGATATAACAATGTGTATCAGAGATATAACAATGAACAAGAACTAGCCCCCATCCCCAGAATAAGTTTCCTCTATCCACAGCATCAATGGCATAGAATTTGGGCTAATATAAATGCCAAATGTAATCCTAAATTTTGTAAATCGGCATGGTACAAAGTAGTTCATGATATTTTTATGTCAACGGAAAAATTATTTTTATTAGGTATTACGCAATCAGACAAATGTAAACATTGTAAGGTCACAGCGACCACACAACACATGATTGCAGAGTGCGTGCGCATTCAACCTGTCTGGAAACAATATCAAAGATTGCTGGGGTTGATTTGTAGAACTAATCCCCAGTACATTGCTTAAGATCAATATATCCGTTTTCCTGCATTCTCTTTATATCCTGTCATGAAGCATAATAGTGTAATCTGGATAACAGCACAAACATTAAATTTTATACTCCAAAAACGAACTTATTATAGTGTAGAGGTGTATACCACCATGCTGTTGAGTGCGGCTCAATTTTGGCCTAGAAATCAACAGAAGAACCTGTTTGCGAATTACCTAACAGTGATAAACATGTGACTCTTTGATCGTGTTTTTTTTTCTTCGTCGTTGGTGTTTTTTTTTGTGTGTGTGTGTGTTTTTTTTACTCTGTTGGACTAGTCAATGTAGGTTTGTTTGCTGGTTGTAAAATTTCCATCTGCTTAACAGATTAGCATTAATGAATTTGATCATTAGCAATTCTTTATATATGTAAGTGCAATGATATTTTCTTGCAAATAATGTAATTGTACCTAGCAATAATAATAATTGTGGTGTAGTCGTTAGCGCTTCGGACTACAACGCATGAGGTCCCCG
>JAGDQP010009462.1:0-26430 GCA_022664845.1 Lepisma saccharinum | reverse complement strand
TCGTGATTCAGCACAGTCTATTTTTTTTTTTTTCTTTCAGGGGTAAAAAGTAACTGGCGAAAATAATGGGTCAGCAACGTGGGGCGGATTGCCTTTGGTTCAAGGGAGTCTAATTACACATCCTAGTTTCGATGTTCAGTAACTTGTGGGAGGTATTTTGAGTTGTCCAGGGAGAGGACACACACCTAAGTTACGCTCATGTAAAGAGGAACACTTTTCTGTGGAAATAAGAATCACAGTGGAGATGACTGGGATACGTAGGAATGTGATATGTTTGTACATATGTTGAATATGGGAGAAAGGGAACATTGGTAATTTAATAAATATGACCAGTTATACAGTTATCTTCAGTATCTAACGACCTTTACCACAAATCCTACACCGGAGATGTAAAACAAAAGTTTAAATCTCTGGAAGTAAAGTTTTTGCTGGAAACAGTTAAAAATAAAATAAAAAATGTTTTAATATTGTTAATAAGTTCTGCTAAATACAGGGTACGTGCCAAAGTGAGTGTATAGACTAAAGTGACACCTGTTGTGAGAAAAATATATGAGTGCAAAGTTGGAGATCAAAATAGGAAGTGGGCCATTATCACGTGTGTTATAAATCCTGTGCAGTGAATCTTTTGAGATGGTTAAATGGGGCATACAAATCAATGACATTTTCTGTGCCATATTGTGGCGTGAGGAATGAAGAAATCACTGCACAGAGTGTTATTTTTGTTTAACAAATGAACGAGGAAGAACTTCAAACAAAAGTAAGTCAGTAAAATCCGAAAACATCCCTTCGACTATAGTGCCTGTTCCACACAGTAAAGGATTGTCTGTTCTTGTGCCTCCAAGAAATGTTATTTTGAATAACAATAACACTGAATGTTTTTACCTTTTAATGGTGACTCCGAAAGAGAAGGACGTGATGATCTCGATTACATGGTAATGTCGGCAGATCCTCATATAATGTTTCAAACAAATGATGTGCAAGTGTCTAAATCCCAGGGCAAAGTACTTGCTTCCAGACGTGAAGGTTCAAACCGTGTAGAAATTTACTTTAATTGGAATTGTATTTTTACTGGAATTTTATTTACTTTAATTTTAATATACTGTAAAAAGAAACGTAATAATGCGTATGTCACTTATCACATTTTCTTTTAAAATTTTGCGAATAAAATATTATAACTCGAATTGTCTGTGATTTGTATAAAAAATCCAAAAGTTTTTTCAACCTTTTTTTTTTGTTTCGGTGCTTAGTACATCCTGAGTTTTTTTTTCTTTTTGTCCATGCTCCCGATTTGGCGCCCAAGGCAAGTGTCTTACCCGCACGGAGGCACTGATGATACGTTTTCTAATTCGGCTACAGTGCAATCATATCGTCAATGTAGTTGAGAGTTCCATCCATTTATACTACGTAAATGTAAAGCATATAGCACATCTATAAGTCGCTGACCAAGAGCAAACCAATATTTCCTTAGTATTGGAAGTTTTGGCTTCTACATGGAAGTTTTGTACCAACGCCAAAACGCTAAGGTGAAGCCTTAGGAGGTAGCCTAGCAACCCTAATTCTAGGAATGTAGTGTTATATAACCTACGTGAAGGGCTAGATCTACCTTTTTAGCTGGGTTGCGGTAACCTTGTACTTATTAGGCTCTATATTTACCAACTCACTCTGTTACATTAACCCAATTTTGGGTTGCTAGTAACCTTTTATTTCTTTCCGGGTTATAGATGTTTTCAAATGCACTGTCCGTTCGTAGGTTTCCCAGAGTGTCCTCTAGAATCGCTGCTGCTCTTTTAGCTCCAGATGCAGAAGCTTCAGAATTTTGAAGCACTTTCGCCAGTTGTTCGCAAGGTACAAAAGCATGTATACTGACTATCAGAAAAAAACATTTGTTCATTTTTTCATTCGAATTTGTTCATTCTTTTCAAATATTCTTTCAGTATTACTTTTCGATCATCGTTTAGACCACTTGTATCACTGATAATTTCTTTAAACGTGATTTGAATTCGTTCATAGTTAGCTTGAAATCTGATTAAAGATTTTCGTCTAACACACTAGCGAGTAGGGTAAAGAGGCAGCAACTATTTACGATGGCTTTCATTATTAGCTTTCCAAGGTTCAAGAACAATGTCGGCGTATGTTGTCTTTCGTTTTGCAGAATCCAGGATGATATTACAAATGTCTTTCACTATGACTATGACCAGTACGTCACACAAAGGTTCGCATTTTCGTGCTACTTCCTGCAATGCAAGATCTAATGCATGATTACTGCAATGAATGTACAGCTTTCGGATGTTGAGTCGAAATTATCTTCTGCACATTCACTCGTCCTGACATGTTAGCTGCACCACATAACATTGGCCGCGGATATCTTCTGCATTCAGGTCAAGTCTTGTTACAGTATCTTTGATCGCGAATGCTAATGTTTCCGATTTTGTGTCATGTGGGGTGATCATTTCCATAAATATTTATTTTGGGTTTAATGAATCAGAATCAACACAGCACACACAGAGACAACTGTTCGTCTTTGAAATATAAGTCGTGAAGTCTGTTATGATTGCATGAAATGGAGACTCTTTTACTTCTACTACCAAGTCTCTCTGTATTGTATGTGCCATAATCTTCAAAATTTAATTCTGGCAATTAGCACTAAGCCAATTATACCGTCGACTAATCCATTGATGAGAACATGCACATCCATTTTTCTTCCATCCAGGAGCGACATCAAATTACCCGTATTATGCAAATGTCCACGGATTGCTTGAGCACTGCGAGCTAAATATCTAAGACTACTAATTACTTGTATTACAAGCAGCGACTGTCTTGCTTGTTCTTGTTGTTTACTAACTTGGTACGGAACGACATTGGAGTTCGCTTTTCTCATGTGTTCTGAATTTGTCTGTGGCCTTTTTCCAGCTCTTGAACCCTGTGCCGAGATAAGTCAATTCAGCTCCTTGCATCAGCATTTTACCTGACAAATGATATGCCTCAATACAAGCAAAACACAAAACATAATCTCTGATTGTATCATAATGTAACTAGGGGAATGTACAAAACTATTCCGCGCTCCAAGATCGGTGTGCAGTTCGTGGAAAATTGAAATCCTTGGTCGGCTGTTTTATTTTCTAAAACAGGAATTTCAATTTTTTCCCGTGATCATCAATGTTTTGTGATGTTTTTATAGTCTGAAAATGGGGGGGAAACGGGTATCTTGCCCTCCCATGATAATTTTCCCGGTGCCCCTGAATCGGAGAGAAACTAAGATTATGTTCCATCGTGGTTGGTAAACCGGAGGAAAAGAGACAGTTAGAAAGACGGAGACGACGTTGGGAGGATAATATTAGAAGGGATCTTCGTGAAGTAGGTGTTGTGACGAAAACTGGCTTGATCTTGCTCAGGACAGAATCCTATGGAGAACGTTTGTTACTGTGGTGATGAACTTGCGAGTTCCGTAAGCCATAGAGTAAGTAAGTAATTGGGGCAAGGAAAATTTACTGTGGCTCAGTCCTCTGGCTGCGGGCTGGACTTTCACTAGGTGTGAGAGGATTGGGTAGCTAATCAGTCATAATCAATCAACGTAGAGTTAAATTATGTAACGTATACACAAAAGAAGAAGTGAACACATTATCAAATAAAGAGATGTTAGCCAATTAGTTAGGGGAAAGTTGGCGAATACCGTACAGGTTGCGAGTGCCGTACAGTAGTATTTCTTCAAATCGGCAAGAGATGGCAGAACGTTTCCACCCTACTCGTGTTTCCCCAACCAGGGGTAGTGTCGTCTTTGTGTCTTGGCTGACGTAATCGAAACGGGAATAAAGTTGTAAGTGAAAATTACACTTTTTACCAGTGTTATCTTCAAATAATTGTCCACGACAAACTGTTAGCTTTATATTATTAAGTGTAATGTTTTTATCACTACTAATAGTGTATTTAGTGCAGTGAAAAGTATGTTCTTGTGTTACATGCCATTCTTGTAGTATCTTCGTTTAACCCAAACATGGCGTGGTCGGCTAATAATGTACACAGTGAAAGTGAAACTTTCAAATGACTCTAGCCCCCATACAACAGGTGATCTTTCACCGTTAGCATTGCCGAAAGTAGTTGTGAAACCACAGAAACGAAAAATGAGATACCAGCAAAGTTCAGAAATTTTAACTTCAATCCCAGTGAAACTGAGGCTTTTGGATAAACTCAATAATTGAAGAACTTCTATAAAACCTTAAACCGTGACAAAAGTTCGCTGTGGTTCTGATCAAGTTGCAACATACATCATAAGGAAAAATTAAAAAAAAAAAGTGTCAGGACAATTATGTGAAAGATACTGACACTCCAAGACTGTGAAGAAACGTGTTTCACAAAAACGAGAATATTATTGCTTGGTGTGTGGTGGACAGTATGAAGATACTCTTCTAGAAGACTGGATTGAATGCCACGTCGGTAGCGGATGTCGTCACAAAGCATGTACAGACCTCTCAGTTTCTCTTTATGCGTACTTTGGTGCAAACGGCATGTCTACTTCAGGTGGACTGTACCTGTATGACGGTTGTAGGGTGTAGGCCTAGCTACTAACATAACTTCATGTACGGCATTACCCGCCAGTGTAAGGGATTCCCCAACTCCACTTTCTCTTGTAGAAATCGGTTTGTTTATTCAACAAAACTACATTTCACTTTCATTTGTGTATTAACCGATAGCTTGAATTAAACTTGTTTGGCAACCTACGAGCGAACGTCCTTTTCCTTAATTTTTAATTGGCTTCAGATTTCCGAATAGCGTACTGCATTCTCCAACTTTCCCCTATGATTTTGAGAAAACTTAGAAAAACATCGTAGCTATAATATTGAGGGTAGAATTTGATAGTTTGTAACAATTTTTCGTGGCTAGAAATTTGTGTGACTGTTATTGGTATTCTTAATATCAGTTTTAGAAGCTTTGAAGACTCACTAAACGTTTTCTTGAAGCATATTTTAATTATAAAGTCTAACAAACCCACAGCTCTTGACATTGATCGAAATTCTTCCGCCGAGTAGATTGAAGACAGTTCGTGATGACAAACCTTTCCTTTGTCAAGAAATGTGTAAATTGAACATAATTTTTCCACAGTATGTTTTGGAAAATTCCCAACGCTACTCGGAAATTTCTCTGGAGTAAACACAGTGATTGCCGTAACGTGCCATGTGAATGTAAAGCGGGATTTTGCTTCGCAAGTAATAACATCGCATACTTCCTTTGCTTCCCTTCCCATTCCATTCTTTCACTCTTTCGTCTTTTTGATACCGTGCTTGTATCGTGTGTTGTTTCACTCGAGTCATCAAGCTAGTATCTTAAACAATACTATAAGATAAAAACTTCTAAATACTACATCAATTTCTTATTGTAATTTATATACATAAAAATCATTATTAGAAATTTAGTCGTTCTTTGAAGAAATTAACAAGATGATTAACAACGTAATCAAATGCCACATACTCATTTCAAAAGAAAATGTTAGGTTGTATTATCATTCTCTTGAATTATTATAAAATTTCAATAAAACAATTCAATTGTAACAATTTATTTACTTAACACCAACAAATGACTACTAGTTTATTATGCTATTAAGACATTGACATAAATTAATCAAATTTACTAGATAGCTACATTGAATAACATTAGTGAGCTTTAAATGAAGCTTCCTCATGATCATTGTAATGAAATTTCGACTTTTATTCCTTTAAATGTGAGCATTGATACAGAAGCCGAACATGTTTGAGATTTGCAGAATATTTCGGCTTCGTTTATTGAGTTAAGTTGATGGCAAAAAGTAACCTAACAGGATAGATAATATGCAACAGAAAACGAACAGATGATTATCTATGATTTATCAATTTTAAGTAAAACGTGATTCAAAGAAGTGGAATGAAAAATTTTGAGAAGGTTAAGGGAATCCAGATTAGATCACCGATCCAAACATATCCGGTGGATTAGCTCATATCTTCCTGCAAAACACTTAACTACCCATATGGAAAAATGTCCAAAAACAGGTGAAAAACAGGTGCCAGTAATGCAATGTTAAGTGCCTGTACTACATTTGTTGCCTGTGAACTGACTGTTTCAGTAACAGAACATGCATATAACATGTATCAGGTACCTGTAAAAACGGAAAGCAGATGCACCTGTAATTTTTCACATGCGGGAACACATTGTACATACAGAAAACAGCCTTTACATGCACCCGCAACATGTGGATAACATATAACACATGTATAATGCATGTTTGCGTTGTGTCCTAGTGCATGTATTGTATATGTAACAGGAAAATGTACATTGCCTGTAAGAATGTGCGAAACTGTGGGAAACATGTACATGAATAATGCATGTTAAACGCATGTAAATTACCTGTTACTGTGAACATATACATTGTGTGTGTTTTATGTGTGTTGTAAGAGGTACATGTGATGTACAGATAATGATTATATAGTTCACACTGCCTTGTTTATCAAAGAAATACATGCAATGTACATGCGATGTACATCTTATCATTACCAGTGAAATTCATATGATATGAGAATTTCGTTACATGACCAAAGCATGTTTTACACATGTAGCTGAGTAATGTACTTTGGCTTAAACTAATATTTATCGATATAAAACATGTGCATGTATGATACCTGTATGATGCCTGTGATTATCATGTTCCAAGTGTCATGTTTATCATGTTTTCAGTCGTTCAATATACTGTTACAGACAATGTACATTGCTCTTCTACATGTGTTAAACATGCTTTGAGCATTTGTGGAATTCTCAGATAATATGTATTTCACTGGTAATGACAAGATGAACATCGCATGTACATTGCATGTTTTTCTTTATTAAGCATTGCACTTGGAACGTGATAATCACAAACATAAAACAGGTATCATACATGTACATGTTTTACATCGTTAAATATTAGTTTACAGTCAATGTACATTACTCTGCTACATTTGTTAAACATGCTTTTTCCATGTAACGGAATTCTCATATCACATTTATTTCACTGGTACTGACAATCAGTACATGGGCTGTACATTGCATGTATTTCTTTCATGAACATGGTTGTTTCAGTGTTGTAACTATTGCCTGTACATCACATGTTCATCTTCAAATAAATATACGAAACAGACGATTTACATGTTCACAGTAACAGGTAATTTACATGCGTTTAACATGCATTATTCATGTACATGTTTTCCACACTTTCGCACATTCTTACGAGCAATATACATTTTCCTGTTACATATACAATACATGCACTGGGACACAACACAAACATGCATTATACATGTGTTATATGTTATCCACATGTTTCGGGTGCATGTACAGGTTCTGTTTTCTGTATGTACAATGTGTTCCTGCATGTGGAAAATTACAGGCGCATGCGGTTTCCCTCTTTACAGGTACCTGATACATGTTGTATGCATTTTCTGTTACTGAAACAGGTGGTTCCCAGGCAAGCAATGTTGTACAGACACTTAACATACATTGCAGGTACCTTTTTAAAAAAATTTAGATTTTTTCCCCATATGAGTTTTCAATATAACTGAGAAAATCGTCTATAATTTCAATTGCGATTGTCTCAAAAATAACTTTTTTTCAGTTAAGACAGTATTGCTGGGGTTCGATATTGCCGGTGAGCCTCGGACGTGTGACGTGCTGATAGATGCATGCACAGAAAAAGTTTTAAAAGTTTCCATTTTTTATTTTTTGTTATTTTGTATGTTTAAGACACGTGTGATACAAAAGTAACACGTATAAAACTTTATCTCTGTCTGTCACCACACTCCATGTCTTAGTTCAGATAATACATATTCAAAGCATGATTTTTCACTGAAGCCTGCCTAGCCCAATGGATAAGGCGCCGGGCAATAAGATCGCGAGTTCAAACCCTGGTACCGACAAGTTGGACTTTCCAACTGGGAATGAAGATGGAACAGTGGAAAACGTAATTAGAGGAAAGAAAGATAGACAAACGATCTAGTTTTTTAAATACTTAATTCCGTTCATTGCTGCAGACTTACAGAGCAATTGCTAGTGAGTACATTCCATACATGTCCTAGTGCGTGTATATGTCTTCCACATACTGTTACTGACTGTCCACTCAATATAACTGTATGAATGGAATGTGCATGTTTTGATCTTATGTACATGCAATGTACAGGTGGTAACGTCATGTTTGTATTCTGCATTCCGTTAACACCTGTACATATGCCTGTTTCTGCATGTGACTTCTGTCTGTACATGTAATGTTCATGGACTAATCGCAGGCAATGTACAGGTGCAAAACACGGGAAAATTTCAGGCGTTTTACAGGCGCCTGTAAAACATGTGCCTGTTTCCCACATGTTTTTTCATATGGAGACATGGTTATTGTTCTAAGCATATCATCAAAAGTTAAATTGAACATTATCGTGATTATTAATAGGGTAAAATGTACTACGAATCACAGTTTTCTCGATATGCTGACTAACTTTCATTCGCAAGAAAACCATACTAATCCGCATCTGTTCAAATTCCAAGAAGGAAATGGAGAAAATTAGTGAAGCCAGTGTAAGTAAGGATCATTCGGAATATTAAACACGAACATACTATGCTCAGTCTAGGACCCACTTTTAGGAAGCATCCCATGAAAACTCTTCACATACTACTACTATATTAAAGGAAAGATGGAACAAAATAGTCCCTCACTGACAAAAGAAACTACTTTAATATACCAACATTAATACGTTACAACAACAACAAACTGTTTATTATAACAAGGCAGGGCGCATCTTAGCCACTACAATGCATTATTTTACTAAAAATGAAAGTAAGAAATTGAAGTTACTGGTAATAAGTGTTTTCTTGAGTACTTCAGCCCGATAGACTGTGTCTGAATCTTTATCTTTCTCCATCTTCACTATCTTATTTAATGATATCTTTTTATGTTCAAATACAGTATTTAGGCTTCTGGAAAGGAAGTTTCAACGCATTTTACTAGCTAGGGGTAACCGTTTCTTAACAAGTGACTAAAATTGCGACTGGCTGGGGACTGCCAGAAAAAAGTACACACGCCTTTCAAAGTGCCTAGCAGGATAAGATGGTGCTTTGACAGGAATCGTGATAAAAATACTACCATATTCAGCATCAAAAATGATTGCTCGCCACTAAATTTCAGCTCAAAAGATGCTAACCTAACCTCAAAATAAATGTTAAAGTATGTTTTTGGCAGTTTAGCGATGACCTTCTTTAAAATTGAAGCTTTTTCAAGCTGGTAATTGTTTCATTTATGTTGGTGCCAAATTAAAATTTTGAGAGAGGTTAGAAAATTTGAAAATTGAATTTAAGAAAATCTAAGACAATAGATGGCTCGAAACAAAATATGTTATGTATTTTAGTGGTTCTATAACCATGCATTCTTTCAGATGTTTTAAAGTGGTATAACAACCAAAAAGTAAGACACGTGACCGGTCTTCTTACGTAACATATACACTGTAAATACAAATTCGAAAGGGCCGTTTGCCAGGTCGCCTTCGTGGACGGTGGATGACTGGTCAAGATGTCGGCTTCCAGCCCACGACAACACTTTTTCTTCTTTTATTCTTTCAAATGTATTTTTATACGTTTATATTTATTACTTAATAATTGCTAGGATGTATATAAATAACTGATTGCTACTGACAGCTACGATGTGTCTGGACGCACACCGAGCGATTTGTGCAACAGGGTACGATGCCTCCGAAGGGAGCTGGGTGGCAGAACCGCAGGGGGCTCAAACTCCGGTTAGCGGTGGTCATACGCTAAATAGCTGTTAACATTCTCTTCCACCTGTTATTTATTACACATAACATTCATTTTATCTTTATCTTATCCCAATCTCTGTGCTGTTCATTTGCACGGTCGAGACAGTCGTAATAAAAAACTTTGTAAAGACATGCTTTTCTTAAACAATTCGTACTAAAAAGTAAAAAAATCATGCATGATTAAAAAGCAACTCATGTGGGGTGCAGAGTGACTGTATATGAGAGGGTGTGCATACAAATACATCCTAGCTTTCGGTTGCAATCAGTTATTTATATACATCCTAGCAATTATTAAATAATAAGTATGAACAAATAGAAATATATTTTGAAATAATAAAAAAGAAAGGGTGTTGTCCCGGGCGCAAGATTTTTTTACAGTACAGTTGTGGATGGGCATTTCAATATCAAGCTCTGATTGTTTACAATAATCCTATGGTGCTAAGATTTGATTATTCATCTACCTGTAACATTAAGCTTTTAGCGTTTATGCATGAAATAGTTGTTTTAAAACATGAATATACGTTCGAAACAATATACATATATTAAATTAGTTGCAAATAATAAAACTATAAGAAAGCAATGTAAAATTCTTCAAAACTAGCCATACCTCAGAAAATTATTTCACCTCGAAAAGTTCAACTCTTTTTGCTCCCATCTATCGGGCATTAAATATATAATTCGTTAATGTCAAATAATACAGTTATATGAAATTTTAAGCAGCTCATTACAAGCCTAACACAGATAAAACTATTTTTCGGATGAAAATCTAAATGCGTCCAAATTAGTAATTAGATAAATATATTTACACATCTGCATGCTTTGCAAAATACAGATTAATCAGAATGAATAAACATCCCAGATTATTTGATTTTATTGAAGCTTCTAGTAAAATATAAACAACGATTTTATGTTACTTCGACATAAAACCTGTATGTAGGTATAACAAGTATAAATTAAGGGATTAATCGTAAGACGTCAGCTATTAAATAGCTGATGTATGCTTTTAATTAACGTTAACTGCAACACGTCTGAGTTCTATACATACGGTTTCAAGTATAATTTTCTGCTTGGGCTTAAAATTTTACGATCATTGTAAAGCACAAATTTAAATAACAGAAGAAGAGGTAACTCTTCAATAGTTTGAACGTAATTGAACTGTTTGACAGAGTCGAAAGAGTATTTTTCATATGAGAGAGGGAGGCTTAATGATGTGCATCATTAATGTTATTTTTAATGTAAATCATGTATTGATTTCTATAAGAGTTGTATTATTCATATTATATTTCTTAAAAATGGAATATTCAAGTTCAGTTTTCTAATAGTTTGTATTGGAAACGTTTACTGTATTGAAAATATTAAAATTTCTTCAAATATATTAGCATGATCATATTTAGTCTTTCTCTAATTCTTCGTCGTGCTTTTTCTTTCCACCTGTATGGATATACTGCTATGTTTATTAATCTAGCTTGTGAAAAAGATTTTTTGTTTGAATGAAATATAAAATGCTAAAATTACATTTTAACCTCGTCTATAGGAATACAATATAGTAAATTTCTCGTCTAATCATCTGATTATCCAGTTCAATATTTCTCATAGTATGGATTTAATTTATTTTGTCTTTTTTGCTTGTGGACAAGTTTATTCAATTCTTTGCTTTCTTTATTATTCTTTGTTTTTAAATAACTTATTTTTAAAAGTCATTTATTTGTGCATTCAATGTTGAACATTTACATACATATATTATTTAAGATCGAATGAGTATAACCATTATACTTCAGAGATTTTACTAACATGTGTGCACCATGTGTTTTACATATAGAAATCTACAGCGTATAACATTTGTATAAGGACTGGCTTAACGACAACCAGCTAGGTTGCACTAAGAAAATTAATCAGAAAAACAGAGGGATACACATATATAGAAAGAGGGAAAAACAGAGAGAAAAAAGAAAGAGAAAAGAATTTATTTCACATTCTAGGAAGTGAATTAAAAATAATAAGAACGAATTTTCCTGTTACAGCATACACTAATAATAAGAAGGATTTAGTCACTTTATTTGAAAATATAGATAATTTAGGAACAGAGGCTTTATAAAATAAGATGACAACAGCAAGATTGTTGAATCTCGCTTTTATGTTAGAACTTGGAATGTTTTGAGAAAAATGTTAGGTGCAATATGGTAATAGGAGATTATGATTTAAACTTTTATTTATCTAGGAGGATAAGGAATACTGTTTCAAGTTGGGACGTCAAGTTTGACTCTATACTTTTCAGCGGACGGTGCGGTCTGACATTATACAAGGCTGCGGGACTTTAACTAGTATAAACCATATTACGGAACGTGTGATATCTATACTATCGTTAATTTACTTTCTGTTATGAACAAATAACTTACTCATATACAATTACTAGTAAATATTTTTGCTTAATACTAAAATACTAAAAAACTGAAATTATGTTGAAAATATTCTTCAAAAATTTTCATAAGTTGATCATTTCTACAAGAATTCGTTCTAGTTTAAATGGTCAGTAAAAGAGAATAAGTATTTCTCAAAGAGTAGATTCAAATTGGATATTACTTTTATAGGAATTATCTGATCTAATATAAAATAAAAAGTTTTTTCAAATGATGTATATGAATATATTTTTCTGAGTAGAATATGTATGGCAGTTTTGAAAGTAATTTCATGATTTGTATTTATAGAGCACCTTACTTTATTTTTATTACAAATAATTATAGAAAAGTTTTTTAAAACTTTCAATATAAAAATTATTACCTTTAAAATATTACGCAAGAATATATTATATATTCCATATGATTTCCAGAATTTCAGTAATAATATTATTTTTTCAGTTCAGCAAAGAGTGAGATTTTTTTATATTCACTTTCTTTTTATTTCAATCTCAAAGGATATACAAAACTTTTATGTATGAAAAGTATACATAGACAGTATTTTTAACATCTTCAAGTTTCTACATAGAAAAAAATGAAACGTTACATTATTGTATTCTTTCAGAAGTTCAAGTAAAGATGCGTTTTCACTTTTTTCAGCCACTTCAAATTTCTTCAAAGAATCAGTTTTAAATGTTTACAATTATTCCCTATCATCTTCAGCATTAATATCTTTTGCAACTAGTTTCTCTCTGACATCCACCACTTTAACTATAATTAAGGCATGTAAAGTATATTTAAAAATCTCGATATTATGAAATTATTTGTTTTAATATATAAACATCATAAATTTCTAACAGGTTAGTAGAATCCAAAAATACTCTCCATGTACGCCTCCTCAAACATTTTTCTCCAGCTACAGACCGAATGACACAGTCATGTGTGGTTTGATTAGGAACTTCATAAAAACAGCTTCCACAAATCAGAGGAAATATTTTGTTTTCCCAATTTTCAATGGCTTCGTAAATACACAGTTCATGAATTATATTATTGACACATCGACAAGAATATACACTTTATTTTACACATGGAGGACGACAGAATGTAGCATATGTAGATTCAGTAATGTAGCATATGTAGATTCTTTACTTTCCTACTCACTAATATCGCAAATTTCATATTCACTGTCTGAAATAAAATTGAGTTCAACATTGGGTGTAGTTTCACTATGCGATATAGCATAACACGGTGTTTCATTGTTTCCCGCAACTTCCTCCATATTTATAATTTAATAATCATTATCATCATCAGTATCTGATATAAATAAAACTTCTAAACTTGACAACAAGGCACTACTAGTAATATTTGGAGATAAAAAATCCTTTTCTGCCATATTTTTCTCACCAATTGAATATTTAAAAAAGTGTATTTGGCTTAATAAGTGAATTGGTTTACTTTTTATTATTGACACAGCTAAACAATAATATTTTAAGATTTCAGGTCAGTACTTGTTCTAGCTAGATCCAGCTTATTCTAAAGTGGAAGTGGAGACAAAGTGGAAAACAGAGTAAATACATGGTCTTAGCACAGTCCGTGTTTTGACCTACTTTGCACCGAACACCTGTATCCCTAAAAAAATCAAGTCCTAGCATGCTCTGCGTGCATCTGCGAGCTTCTTTGCTAACTCCTCTGCCAAACAAAAGGTTAATCTTTTCTTAAAAATCTATTTCCTTCAGCTGCAAAACAACTTCTTCCCTCCTCCTTAGCATCGTAGGTGCGATACAACTTCCTCCTGAGCAGCGTAGGTGTGATACAACTTGTTCTATCTTCCTACGGTCGACTCGTTTGAAACAAACAACTTATTATATTTAGCTACTCGTCGATTCATTTCAAAGATGGAGAAAATACAGTAACAAGTCAAAAACATCTTGTATTGATTCTTTGTTTAAATAAAAATAAAAAGTCCATACCTGATCTGCGTATTAAAAATATAAAATATAAAAATAAAACTTATTTTTCTAATTCATAAAGTGAAACTTTCTTCAGTAACTATTTTCTTAAAAAGTTTGAATTGCGAACTCATTTGTTTAAGTTAGAATTTTAGCTGTATATTAACGTTTTAAAAATTTAACGTTTAAAAATAATTAATGTCAGAAAGTTTTAAGAATAGTTTATTGTGTTTCAGTTATAATAAATTCAAAATAAGATAAGCCTATTTTGTAACAAATTTTAAAATAATGATTCTTAAAATTTTATTTCTTTTTATTGTAGGATAGTCATGGAAATTATGAAAGTTGTACCTGTTAATATCCTAGAAGAAGATGTGCAGTCCATTACTAGTTTTGAAGAAATATATACACCTATCTTATCTGTTTCAACTGCTACTAGTACTACTACTACTACTCCTGCTATTGATACCAGTCATATAAACACGGGAGATTCATCAAATGAAAGAAATGAAGACATAGTATTTAATGAAGTTCTTACTGTTCTTCCTTCTAATGAAGGAAAGGAAGTAGTAGTTATAAAGATATTTGGATTTTTTCCTTTTATGAGGATACAACAAAGGACTTAGAGTGGTGTTGTTATTCCCCCAGTTGTGTGGATGGCGATTGTATTTGGAAGGTTATTAAGGAATGGTATCCTGTAAATCCGCAGGAGGCATTATTATGTGAAGAATGTTTCTTCAAATTTCATTATAAAGAACACCATAGTTGTAAAATGCAGGAAGAATAAGGTGTACATACTCGCGCAGAGAATAGTATTTTAATGGAAGAACGAGTACAAGGAATACATTACTAATACAGCGTACGCTATCACAATTCAGATGAAGAGGTAAAGAGAATATTCTTGGAAGCATTGATTCATACGATAAAAATTGAACCAAAAAAAATCACAAAACTAATACTGAAAATATTTTTATTCACTTGTGAAGTAAAACTATGTCTTTTAGAGAAGATGATAAATGTATAAGGTAAATATAAAAGAATTTAAAATCCTTACTTTATCTAAAACATGAAGGAATTGTCAATGAGTAACAGGAGAAGTAAATATTTCGTACATTTCTCTCTTTTTATTTAAGTTAAATAAATATATAGATCACATATTTTCCTAATTCTCCGTCCCAAGTTTAAAATAGAACTTGTTTCAATTCTCTTAATTATTATCTTACAAATGTGAACGTAAGTATCATGAATGACTATGAAATTATTGTTATTTCTAGGTTTCATCTATATACATCTAAGAATATTTAAGTACATATTTTTCTAAAATTACAACTAAGTAAAGCATAATATAATTTACAAATTAATATCTTAGTTAAACGGAAATTAAAATTGAAGAAAATAATTTTATTTCAAGAAATGTCTATGTAAGTTAACAATTAGAAAATATTTTAAAGAAAAGTTTAATAAAAACTGTAATGTATTTTACAAAATAATAATTTAGTTAAAACCAGAGTTTAATAAATAGTATAATATATTTTACAAAATAATATTTTAGTGAAACAAAAGTTTAATAAAAAGTATAATGTATTATATAAAATAATATTTTAGTTAAACGAAAAATTAAAGTTATGAAACTGAATTTATTTGAAGTAATTTGTATGTAAGTTAATAATTAGAAAATAATTTAGTTAAACAAAAGTTAAATACAAGCATAATATATTTTACAAAATAATATTTAAGTTAAACGGAAATTAACACTGAAAAATAAATATTTGAAGAAACGCTCATGTAAGTTAATAATTAGAAAATATTCTAGTGAAATATATTAAAGAAAAGTTTGATAAAAAGTATAATGTATTTTACAAAATAATATTTTAGTGAAACAAAAGTTTAATGGAAAGTATAATGTATTTTACAAAATAATATTTTAGTTAGAAATGATGTTTAAATTATTTTACATCATACAAATTATTTACTTCAACGACAACAGAAAACTTGTTTTAACTTTTTTCTTCTATAAATTATTTATTAAAACTATTTTACTTAAAATTTCCTTTAAAATAGAAATATCCTGTCTTTACTATTTTTTAAATCAAAGTATCATTCAAATTTTCTTGAAAAGAAAAGTAATTCACATATTTTATTTCTAAATATTTTTCTTAAACTATTATCATTTCATGGGTAAATAAAAAATCAAGTTTTATATAATTTTTACAAATGTATTTCATACTCGTAAAAGTAGTAGTATAATAGTCTATATAGAATAAGAATTTTACAATTTTATATTGAACACATTTTCCACAACTTTTGAACTCTGCAAGTTTAACCAGTATTGAAATTGCATACAGCTTCTTACAGCACAACCATTCAGTTGCTTAGGTATATGGTAAGTATACAACCTTACATTTACATTAAAATTTAATGAAGTAAGCGAAGAACAACCTTCATCATTTACATCTTTTACGTTCTTTAGTTGAAACAATTTTTGAATCCATTGGACTTTTTGAATACCTTTACAAAACAATAGTGTATCAGATTCGCAGAGTTATAAAATTATTCTTCGAATATGAGTTAAACAATATTCATTTGAAGTACCCCAAGATAATCCACGAAAATTTTGAGTTAACCATTCACACTGTTTTTGATATTCTATTGCTAATTCAACATTTCACATGGAAGTATTACCAAACAATGAAACATTAAGCTAGCATTAGTTGAAATTTTTATTATTTCGCATTTAAGTGCTCAGAAAATTTTTCTTTGAAAAATTTGGACACGTTAAAAAAAAGGGATGAGATTTTAAATCCTTGCATATCAATAATATATTCTCTTGAACAAATTAAAAATTTTACTGGAGAAAATTGTTGTTCAATAATAGTTGGAATGAGTTGTGCAAATAATTCTGTATCTTGAAAAAGAATTCTACATGTCTTAAAAAACAAATTCACTGAAATAGTTAAATGTCCTTGTTTCTTATAAATGTCATAATAATCACTAATGTTTTGTGATCATTTACATGATTCATTAAATGTTTTGATCTAACAAATCCAGTATTACACTGATATACATACACTGGTGAGTAATGTTTAATGTACATCAACTACACTTCTTTAATCGTTTCGCATTTGTAATTCTCGGAAAATTTCTGGATGCAAAAATTTGAAATTCTTAAAATAACTAAGTTTCTTAGAAAATGAATGTTGTGAAATGCAAGATCCTTTACGCCCTAAAGACGACTTCAAAGGAGAACGTACCGACTGCTTTCGCGCCTTATATGAATGTGATGTAGATGAGTATTTAGCATATCTGGATGTAACCTCCCTTTATCCGTTTGTGACGTCTAAGAAACCTATGATAACGGGAAAAATTAAATTTCATAAAGGCAAAAACATGCCTGATCCAGCTAGTGTCCATGGTCTGGTTCACTGCAAAGTACTTGCTCCTAAAAACCTTGCTATACCCATTTTGCCATATAATGCACATAAACGTCTCGTCTTTGGTTTGTGTAGGTCATGTATGGAGGACTTGATTAATGGAGAATGTACACATCATGAAGAAGAACGTGCAATCAAGGGAGAATTTTATACTCCCGAACTACATGTGGTTTTGGAGAAAGAATATGCTATTCTTAAAACATACGAAATCTTTGAAATGCAAATGACTGAGGGACTCTTCAAAACGTATGTGCAAGTTTCCTAAAAATGAAACAGGAAGCCAGTGGATTTCCTGATAATTCTACTAAGGAAGAGGAGAAGCAACAATATATTCATGATTATGAGTAGCATGAAGGTATTTCACTTCAATATGATAAGATCCAATATAATGCCGGGTTGAGACATATTTCAAAAATATTTTTAAATGCCTTATTTGGAAAATGGGGACAAAGATGCGACCTTCCACAAACTCGCATTGTTAGTGATAGAAAAAGCTTTTTGGAAATCTTATGTTCGCCTCATTTGGAAGTTCAACATATGATTCCTATAGGACAAAACAAATTACAAGTAACGTATAAAGACTGTAAAAATGAGAATTCACCTCACGCTTTTACCAATGTAGGAGTAGTAGCTTTCATATCCTCGAGGGCTAGGATTCGTTTATATGAATTGCTGGACGCTGTAGGTATTGAACGTCACATATATTGTGACACGGATTCAGTTATATACGTGCAGAAAAAACTATTATTACTACGTACTGGGAATTACCTCGGAGAATTGACTAATGAAATAGAAGATGGGTGGGAGATGCAAAGTTTCGTTGGATTGGGTGCAAAAAATTATTGTTATGCTATGAAGAATCTAGTTACTGGTGAAGTGAAGTATGTTTACAAAGTTCGTGGTATAACTTTGAATTATCGAGCGAAAGAGCAAATAAATTACGAGCACTATTACAATTTGGTCACTGAAGAGTATGATAATCGTCAAATCTTTAGTCCTAACAATATCTTGCGCAAAGCAGGATGCAAAATCGTTTCCAAAGGACAGTACAAAACACATCGAATTGTCAATAATAAGCGAAGGAAGCTTAATCCCTCAAACAAGGAAGATTATTCTACTCTTCCCTATGGAAATTGTAGTGAATAATTTTTGTACAAGTTACAAAATGCAAGTTCATAACCAAACGTTTGTAAAGGAAAATCTGAAAACACTTTTTTGATAGAAAGTTGCAAACTAAATTTTTATCTTAAGAAAACTTCTTTGTAAAACAAAAACTAAAACTTTTTTATTACGATTTTTTTCTTACAAAATTTTGTTAGAAATTTTTTGTTACATTTCTTTTGTTACGAAAACTTTTTGTTCCAATTTTTTATTGCAAACTTTTTTCTTACAAACTTTTTTCTTATGAATTTTTTAAAACTTTTTGCAAACTTTTTTCTTACAAAACTTATTTCTTACTAAAACATTTTTCTTACAAACTTTTTTCTTATGAATTTTTTTAAACTTTTTGTTGCAAACTTTCTTTCTTACTAAAAGTTTTTGTTAGGAAAACTTTTTGTTCCAATTTTTTTTGTTGCAAACTTTTTTCTTAGAAACTTTTTTCTTACGAATATTTTGAAAAGACAAATACTTTTGTTACGAAATTATTTTTTGTAAAACAAAATGACAAAAATTTCTTTACCATTCTTTTGAAAAGACAAATACTTTTCTAATTTTTATTTAATACTTATGTAAAATATTGTCTTGTAAGGTAAATTTATTAAAGGAGATTGGAATAAGAATGCAAATTAGAATTCTTGTTAACTTTTTATTATAATATCCTTTTCATTGTACAAGCAAAATATTTACTATGATTTCACATTATGTATCAGTATTTCGTATTAGTTGTCTTTAAACACAATAATTTATAACCGTTGTTTTTTATTTCAGCATTCCTTGTATCACTTGTCTGAAAAAGCATCACTGTTCAATAGTTTGTAGTCACAACACTTTTGTATCGCTTGGAAAATGTTTGAGTCTTTATGTATCTTACTTATGCACAAATAAAAAGTTCTTTGTTAGAACAAATCAATTGTTTGATTTCCTATACAATTACCAGTCCTTGTGTATATTCAAAGTTAGAGGGAGTGAAGATCTTTGTTGGTACAAGTCCATGAATGCAATGTATCTTTCACCCATAAGATTAAACGGATTCTGTCCTTACATCTGTCACCATTTTCTTGTAAGTTGTAAGAAATTTATGCAGTATATCAATAGAATCAGTGTGGGATTCAGTAAATTTCTGGTATATCTGATCACATATCAAGGGAGTTGTTAATTCTTCAACCATACAAAGTAAAATAATTTCCTTGCTTAAGTCTACACACTCATGGTCAAAGTCAAAGGAAATATCGTGAAAGCACTCATCACAAATTATACTAAAGCAAGGTTTCCATTCTTCAAGACTTGACAGCACACAGTCGACAACCACTTCGGCAAAAGTACAGTCACAGCTAGCCATTGTTTCCTGATTCAGCTACACCAAACTAAGTCACAATCGGTTCGTCATGGCAATTTATTGACTTCATCAACCAATCAGATTATTTAAATTCAAATGACGTCATTTCCTAGTATGGCTGTGTTTCCTTAGTTCTTGTTACAACTCTACAAAATGCTATTTTATTCATAGAGCCTACTGGTTATACATGTCAACAAGAGACGAGTGTATTAACACTTTTAAAAGTTTTGTAGTCACTAAGTACAGTTTTGGATACTCCTTTTGCAGTCCATATCCTGTGAGATATGCAACCTAACAATACTAGTAGCATACTTTGCTTTTGGAAATGTAGTCTAAAATCCGAGCATATCAGACAATAAGAAAACTAGGTGATATCATTTTATTAAAATAATCCGTGGTTGGCAACACTTAAAAGTTTGGTATAAGATGGCAACTCTTGTTGATGTTGTTGAATTACTATACAAATGGTAAAGAATAACTTATTAAATTATTTTAAGATGGAAACACTGTTAAGTGTAAGATGACAACACTGCTTGTTCAGCAATGCCAGCTGGCTGTGATATTCTTTCACAGACTCTTTCCCCCACCTGTCTCCTACTCTTCCTGTTTCAAGTAAACATATGGTTGCAGGCTGTGAGAGCAAGGCATGGACTTCCGGTGTGCAGTGCTAGTTTCTTAGTGTGTGTGTTTCTGACGGGGTTCTGCAAAAGTTGGCATATGCGGGAAATGTTCTTGCATCAGGCGATAACATCCATCAATCAAGTCCCGTAAACTTAGGAAATATTCTTACATTATACTACCTAAGATTCTGCCAGGGAAAAATATAATAAAAGTAAGTAATTATAATTTCTTATTACCCTTATATTTGTCTTTATCTACCTTACAAAACACTAAATATGAAGGCTATACCCAGTTTAATTCATTAATATGTTCAATACAACTATCTTAGTCCACCTACATGGTCTCAGGAAAGATAGTTTTACCAATCCATGTCGTATAAAAAGAGTACATTGTAATTCTGAGAGATGTCAATCACTTGAATTGAGACAACAAGCAGTCCAATAGACCTCATTTTCTTCTTATATTAAGAGTAAATGTGGTTCCAAACACTCTTTTGACTATAATCAGTTCTTTCTAGCTTTCATTTGACTCAAAGTACTTCAAATGGTGTTTATCTTCGTAAGGAAGCAGTCTTTTCGACCATAATGTACATGCAAAATCGTTATATACTCATAAAAATACAACTGAAAGAGTAGATATCTAAAATCATGTTCAAGCAACTTCAAATGTGAGTTTTCCCGTTATATATTGTTTCAAAGTAGTCGGTATTATGTAAATCCATGCTTTTCGCCTTCAAATACGCGTTCAACCTATTTTCAATAACAGTTTTCTTGTTACATATTGACTAAATATGGTTCTTAGGACTTCTCTTTGTGTTAATAAAGCGCATAATATAGGCAATTTTGATTTACCAGACTTGATTTCCCATTTAATATGGAAAGTGTACAAGTAAAATAATGTCTACACTCCATTCTGAACAGTCCTTCATGCGCGAAAATCGAAACAATGAGTCCTTCGTACCATATTTTTCGTGAAGATATAGTTTGTTTCTCTAATATTTGTGTTGAAATACCTATTTCAATGTTCTATATTAACAAAATTGTATTGCACATGGTCAAATTCGGGTAATCATCTGCTTTGGTGCCGCCATTTTCATATTCAAGAACTTGTTTTGTAACAACTAACCTCTAATATGGCGTTATTCTCGTATTTTAGGGTTTCAAAAGTACCTCAAAGATTAGTTTTCTGCTTAAAATCATGCTCGAATATCTCTTTGACAGTGCGTATCAGTAAATAAGATGACTTCATTCCCTAAGTTTCACATCAATTAGTCCTTTTCGTGTTTTATTAAAGTTCTTTCTACTTCAAATGCCACTTTTCTCGCTATATATTGACTCTACGTAGCTGTAGGAACTCCCTTCCTGATAACAAACACTGAAATAGTTGCAATTTCATCTGAAAAGTCTGCTTTAAACACATCATAATCACATGTGTCCTATAGATTACCACTGAATAATTATTTCCAAGGGTAAAATACAATGGAGAAGTCATTTCTACTTGAATTATCTGCTAAATACGTTCTCCGAAGTGATAGTTTGATGTTTCATTCATTCTTTTCCTATTTCAAAAGAGGTCTTTTCTCCTAAAAACACCAATGAATACTCATGTGAAGCATTATAGCCTTCAGAGCAATTGCTAATCGGGTAAATTGTACTTAAATATGCAGGTCAGAAGGCGTCTTATACACGTTTTCCATTGCATAAAACAATAAACACCCTGTATTAAACTAAATTCATATTTCAAATCTGGTTCAAATGCATCTCGTATGCTATTCAAAGGAATAATCACCCTGTATTAAGGTAAATTCTCTTAAAAGTAGGGTCTATAATTCTGTTACATAGCTTTTGCATGCCCTCTGATTTAATATATACCTGATATTTCAAACTAAAATAGATTTGTACACATACAATACACTTCTTTGTACACTTTCGGTGCGCTAACTAGCTCACAAATAGCGATATTGTAGTAATTTCGACTTTAAAAGTCCTAAGAAACATCTCAAAAGTAAAATATTAGGATAACTTTTGCTTACAAACGCTTTAATATGCTTCTTTGTGCACAATAAATGCACTTCTAGTGTTCAAATTATTCCAAAATTGGTACTATTGCAGTAATTTCGGTTTACATTGGTTCAAGTCGCATTGTTCTATGTGTAAATTATCTATATTTCATCGTCTTAAGAATTAAAATCTCATTCATTTATACAAATAGAGGTGTGAAAACAAGCAAAAACAATTCTTATGCAGAATAATCACATCTCTGGAGTAGAAATTAATCATAAAAGATGCTAGTATTATAGCAAATTTTCCTTATACAGGTGTCAAAACATAACTCAACAATTCCATTACACAACGCGCAAGTGTCTATAATAGTAAAGTATACAAATAAGGTAGTTTCGTTGTCTTAGTCTTGTCTGATTATACATACAATATCAATATAACCTCGTATATATTTATATTCATATTTACAAATAGATATATGCATATTATGTATAGATATTTCTTTATATAAAGCTATCGTTAGATAGGTTATCTTTGAATATTTATCCTAACTATGAAATATAGTTCTCTTATTTCGTATCAAACCTCACTTTTACTGTTTTCGAACTAATGTCGCCCGTGTCTACTTATTCAGGGAGAGTTAACATGCATTTTCCTTACCTCGACAGAGAAGGTTTTCACTTCTCCAAATCTTCTCAGGCACTGCGAAAATTGAAACGATATTTGGCTCATGCCACAACAGATGGCGCAGCAACAATTAACGTCCGGTCAGACACACTTCTAATCTCCCCCATATTCGTCGCGACCAGATTTTCGGTTCACACAGCCAGAAGATTCCCATGCTTCTCTGTGGGGTCAAAGAGTTGAACCTAGGGCCCAAAGGTAAAGTTTTATGTGGGAAAGATGTCAGTTTTGTCAAAATATTAGCCTACATGTGTCAATTTCACGCCATATGGTGGCCAGGCGTGGCGAGAATAGCGCACACCACTACTGCTTAATGATTAATTACCCCCATCCATTTATTAGAGAGAGGAGGGAAACAACAGATGTCTTGTTTCGTCTAAAAATTTTCCAAATGAAGAAGGAGAGAGTAAGGAAAAAAGTTTTTTCTGTATCTTTGACTTGTTTTGCCTTCATTTAGCTTCTTTCCAAACACTTCATTTAAATCCAGTATCGTTCAACACTGGCGTTGTGGTCTTGGAAGTAGCACTGAGAAAGACAACCGGGGTTCGAGTCTTGCTAAGTCCGTCTCCGCCAATCATTTCGACATATCTAGCGTATGTCTTCTTGATTTGTTATCGAATTGAGCCTACGACAAGATAATACAACAATATAAATTTCTAATGAGTGGTCGCTATAGGGTGTTCATAAAATAATTGACATTTATCTGAATTATTAAATGAAATTAAAATAGAGGTAATTGCTGGATTAAAACAATAAATATAAGACATTGAAGGTAATATATACATCAAATGAGTAAAAACTTGATAGGCAGATTGATTATTGAGTATTTCACGTTTGATACTATTAACCAGTGCATGGAGTATACACTGTATGGATAAAAAGGTGGTACCATATTGAACATTAATTATTTATCATATTATTATCGTATTGATGGAATTAAACACAGTTAATAAATCACTATTACTAGAAATTTAAGGTATTCATGCAATGTAGGCAACAGGCGTGCACAGAAAAAAGCCGTTCTTAAGAAAATCGAAATTGTTTGATTACTCTATTCGAACATGTAGTTATTGTAATCTAGGAGGGGGTAGAAATGGAGGAAGCTTAGCCTGCGGTTAAACAAAAAAGTACCTGCCACTTTTTCCTGAGGATTGCAGTACTTTACTACTATGTTTATTATCGTACTTTTAGTAGTTATTCCAAGATCATCAACTAATTGTTCTCCAACGTTAATAAAATGTTTGTTCAAGGCATTAGCACTTAGTTGAGGATTTTCGTTAACTGTTAACAATCCTTCATGCGTAATATGTTCTTTTTTTCTGTATCGGCTTTATTATTGTGGTTTGTAATATCTGCAATAACACTCCACAATTTGTGTGTGTTATTATTACAGTCCAATATTTGTTTTCTATAATTTTCCTTTGACCTCTTTTATCAATCTGGTTAATTTATTGCAGTAACTCTTATAATATCCCTGTACTATTTTTTTGTCTTAATACTAAGCGACTTAATCTATTTCTTTCACGTATTGAAGTGATATGTCCTTTTGTGATCCATGGCTTAAGTTTCCTAAATTTACCACTAACATTTGAGGCTTTAACGTGTGTTACCTTATTTATACTAGTTTAATAATTTTAATAAAGTTATTTGTTTATGTATTTACACATTGGCATTCAGTGTTCAATTCAGGCATCTTTCTACGGGGGGCATTATCCAGCTTCGGGAGGGAACACACTTTATCATATATATATGATTGATAGATAGATAGATACTTAGATAGATAGATAGATAGATAGATAGATAGATAGATAGATAGATAGATAGATAGATAGATAGATAGATAGATAGATAGATAGATAGATATAGATATATATATATACAGGGGTTGGACAAAAAATCTAAAACGTTTGAAAAAGTGTGAAAATTATACCTAGTATGGTGTGGGGCCTCCTTTTGCGTCCAAAACAGCTTGGATCCGACGTGGAATGGACGTATACAGCTCCTGAATCGTGGTGTGTGGAATGTTGTACCATTCTTCCTCCAAAACATGCTCCAGTTCCTTAAGGGATGATGGTGGAGGGTAATGAGACCGAACACGCCTTTCTAACACAGACCACAATGGCTCAATGATGTTCAGATCTGGTGATTGTGGGACCCAGGGGAGGTGTGATAGCTCCTGGTCATGCTCCTCAAACCATGACTGCACCGTTTTTGCAGCGTGACAGGGTGCCAAATCATCTTTGGTAGATGCCATCACCATCCGGGAACAATGTGTGGGCCATGGGTAGAACCTGGTCCCCCAAAATGGCCTCATACGCCTTAGCATTCATCATTCCATGCAGGGCTATGATGGACCTGCAGAAAACCACGATATCACTGCCCATACTGTAACAGAACAACCCCCATGCTTTACAGTTGGGCGCAGACAGTCTGGATCATAGGCCTGCGACGGTGTTCTCCATACGTAAACACGACCGGTTGTTGGAAACAAGGTGTAGGTCGATTCATCGGAATACATTACGTGTTTCCACTGATCAAGCGTCCACTCCTTGTGGTCCTTGCACCACTGGATACGCCGCTTCGCATTTACTGCTGTGACCAGAGGTTTGGCGATCGCGGCCCTGCCATGAATTTTCATTTTATGAAGTTCCCGTCGCACTGTTTTTTGATGAAACCGGGTTCTGTAGGCCGGAATTGAGTTCAGACGTAATTTTCATTGCAGTGGTCTGCTTTTTAGCTGCTACAATCCGTTTTAATGCCCTCCTGTCCCTAGGATTGCCTTTCGACCCCTGTTGTGCTTTGCAGACGTTGTTTGCCCATTCATTGTGTATCCCCTCGTGACATTGGACACAGTGCCTGTCGATACCCCCACAATGGTCGCCACTGTTGTCACTGAAGCTCCAACCAGACGGGCACCAACGATCATGCCTCTTTGGAAGTCTGTCAGGTCGCCCATTTTACCGCACCACTTGCACACCACGACACTCACAGGTGAACTGGGTACTGCTGACGGAAGAGGAAGGTCCACATGACACATTGAAAACAAAACACGATCGGCAAC
>JAGDQP010009461.1:4836-59020 GCA_022664845.1 Lepisma saccharinum | reverse complement strand
GACCATAAACACTATTCACATTTGCAGCCGCCTGGCTTGCGTTTTCGCCTTTATCGAAGAAAAACTGTAAAATATAGCGTATTTTCTCTTTGCTAGTGTCCATTTTGACGCGCGCTCACACAACACTGAGTCAACTCATCACAACTATCTGAACAGTGTTTGTAGTACGCAATCTCATCGTTTGAACGCCATCTCGTTGAACCCGATCGGACTTATACAACGCGAGATACAGATCACTGAAGCCATCTATTGGCAAAATAATGGATTACTTTTTACTACACCAGATATTAAGGGGGTACGCCACACCTTCACATATTTGCGCTGTAGTTCAGTACTAATCTATTACTTTTCAGCACTTATCCCACGGTGAACCTGAGATCAAGGAAACCTACGGAATTAGCATATTGGCTAGTATGTTTGTAAGTTGTTACACCCTAATACAGGTTCTAACGGCAAATTCCATGTTTGTTTGAGTATCCAAAATAAAGACGAAGAAAATAGTGTAATACCGAGTGATATGCCAAATTTGACAGAAGCATAAAAATAACACTAGAAAAATTGTGATATTATAGCATTGAATGCGGCCGAGCAAGTCGAGGATGAGTTGCATTTTTTTATACTTAACCTAATGAAACATTTACAGTTAGCAACACTGCGTTCTATACTTCACATATGTCATTTACCATCACTAGAGAATACCACATATCCAATAAACTATCTAAGTATCATTTTAAAAAAATAAACGCTATACCAGGGTGGTAACACTGATCATCCAGTGATAACACTTTTTAAGATCCACTGTATCGATACAAATAACTTTCCGAAAACTAGATTTTATTTTAGTGCATCATTAAGAATTTTTGGAGAAATAATCATTGTATTTACCTTTGCAAGGAGTCGATCTTGGGCATCAGCCTTGTATCTCAGAAACGAAGTGGAATTTGACTCGTTTTTTCGTTTGTTTCGATGTCAGGAGCCATCTTCCAGAGCTTCCCCGTATTGGGACGGGCGTAAGCCATAGTGCTGTTACCGCCCTTCAAATTCATTTTATCTTATCTTATTACACCCTGTATAATCAGATGAGGATTTACACTTCTGTCGCTTAAGACTCCTCGCTACTCTCTCCCCCACATTTTAACATTTTTCAAAATATTTCAAGATCTAATAGCATTATCAAAATGTTAAGAAGATACATCTCTAGTACTTACAAATTACCATGAAATACAATGGACAGCGATCTCGAGATCTTGTCCATTGATGAGTGATACGTTGTCAAAGATTATGACGTCATTATTTAATTAACAACGTATCATTCTTTAATGGACAAGATCTCGAGATCGCTGTCCATTATATTTCGTTTCCACTCACACCTTCTTGCCCTCAGTAACAATAACCTCTCTCTCGGTAGAACCTCCTTACATTGAAGACACCCTTGTACTCAATCTTCCAAACCCTACCATATACATTTGTATAAAGCATTTAATGTTAAAAATAACGTTGTTTGCTACAGCTTTGAACATTAGGTACATTAAAATACGTAACGCTGATCCACAAAAGGAGGTATGTTTCGAACACTTCACGGAGAACCACCTTTCCGCTGAGCAGTTGGACCCCGGGAGTGTCAAAAAAGTTTTAGAGCTAGTAAGTCAACGTAAGGGTATACGTCTTGAAGTTCGTTCTCATGTACCACTTTCAAAGTTTGAATATGGTTTTTGGACGTTCATCCAATACTTAAAAAAAACGAAAACACTCGTTTACAAAATCTTCCGTAGTTGGTAGATCTTTATCGTAAAAAGTACACAAGTTCTATTGTGTTCCATTCTGTGTTTATGTCAGGGTCTTACAAAGGCCAGCGCTAACTAAACATCCACACAACGAGTTGAGTTCATCGCATAGAGTTTTCTTTCCATTACTTTACTTAATGTGTCAATTATTGCAGTTAATTGCAGAATTTGAGTTAAGAAGCGATGATGCGCCCCAATTAGTCTTTCAGAACGGCTAAAATCTAACTTTCAAATGTCTTGATTTATTCCATGTTTTATGACTTGCTCTCGACTTGTATTATTGACAGGCCACAAAGCAGGATCAAACACAAAATCTTTCTCATACTTTTCGGAGTGTTCTGTTGTGCTCTTCTGAGAAATTAAATTAGAAAACTCTTTGTTGTATACCAGTTCAGTATGTTTAGGTTTCACACTCAATGTTCGAGTCTTTGGAACCATCGCCCTTTTGTTCTATTGTTGATGTTCCAATTTCCCCTCTAGTTGCAAATTCTACTGCATTACGAGATTTTGTAGCTATCTAATTCGTTTCGGGACAATTCTAATGTTTGTCCAAATTTCTGGGTTTCCATGTATCTCCTTTACTACTTCCTGTTCTTTTTCTAATGTTGCTTTCCTATAAGCAGCACCAGTTAAAAACTTCTTACCGTCACTCATGGTTTATTGCTAGTATAGCACGCACACGTAATTAATCGTGTCGCACTTTTTTTTTTAATGTAATGTGTGGTTAGAAGTGAGGCAGAATTATTACTTTACTAGCTGTTCAAAAATTTGCATTAAAATTTAAAAGAAAATCGAACTCTATCTAACGAACACAACTCATCACCAGTAATTGTTTACCGTGTGAATTGGGTTCGAACAGCGTCGTGGTTCTTCACAACTGGTGGTTGATTAAAACAGCATACTTATTCAATCACAATAACGCATAAATTACGTGTTAAAAATTTAAAGATGCTTTGCACTTAGACAATGATAATGTTGTTACCCACTGAAGGCAATAATTATAAAAATTATATATACTTTTCTGTTTTACAAACGCTGAAAGGTCACGGCTCCCTATCAACTCTCGTTCACTGCCTCATTTTTAAAACTAGAATTCTCCCGAAGAAACTCAGCATCTCCATGTTTATTATCAATATAATAGCAACATTTCACTTTCTTGATAAGCCAAACTTCTTCACTTTATTTGCATATTAAAATATTTAAGTAATGCGTGAAAGTTTACCTTTAGTTCTCGAACTCCTCTTCGTAAAGAATAAACATAAATTTCTTACCAACTTGTCCCACAATTCACAAATACGTTTAATTTCTGCGGATCTGTCCGCCTTTCGTAACAAGACAAGACTTACAAATCAGTGTTGTAATTCGTAGTGATTTGAAATTGGCCAACATTACCAGAGGTATCTTCCCCAGTTGACTCAAATAGAATTCGATATTTTTTGTATACTATTTTAACACAATATGAAAGCAAATTTTACATTGTTTGAGCTACAACAAAATATTTTATCAGTATTCCCAACAAAGAACGCCCATGTTGTGGTTTTCAGGGTTGGGCAGCAATGACAGCGTCCATGCAATGCCCGTACTGCTTTCTTTTTATAATTTTGGCCCCTTATTTGGTGCCATATTAGTATAAACCCTAGCCCCTGATGGGCGCCCTTGTTCCCAACTACTGTAGTAAAATATTACAACCTTTGGAAGTAGAAACTTATAAAGGGAGCTTCAAACTGAATAGGGAAACGACATCATGGCTGGTTATATTCAGCTTCATCGCCAAAAACAACCACTAATAACGTAATAAGAAAAGTTCATTTTGGCGCCCTCGTTTACAGATAAGGGATACTAACTACTGTATGTATAGGGCGAAATCTCTATAAGCCTTTCTACATGGGCGGCACACGCGGCGTCCGCCTCCACATTCTGTAGACTTTCCATCGCGTAAACTGTCAATACTTTTTTTTTTTCAAACATCATATTGAACTTTTTCATAACTTCAAAATGTTGCCGCCCCCGAAATTTGGTCAACATTTGTCACCCTGGGCTGTAGCCCTTGTAGCCCCCCTTAAATCTGCCACTGTGTATAATGTGTACAAGAATAGTGAGAAGTTTATCACGCGTTTCAAGATGAATTCTAAACGCTATCTGAATTTGATTTTTTATTTATGGCCTTTACGCATCTAAGACTCAGACCGCGATAGGGGAGGGGGAAAGATTCGGGAAGGTGTCGGCCAGGGCCTATGTTGAAGGTGCCATTCCGTCATTTCCCTGGTGTGACTGAGGCAAAACCATATAAAACCCTTAGTCAGGATGGTCGGCCGCTGGGATCGAACCCACGACCTCCCGATTGCTACGCCAACGCTATACCACTGAGTTACGGTGGCTCGGTAAAAGCTATTGGAACATTTACTATTTGTATCGGAACATATTTCTTCCAGATTTTCCACTTACGCACTCATTTTGTTCAACTGATATTTTTGGTCACAAAAAAAAAAAAAAAAAATCACAACCAACGCTAATTTGTTTATACATTTCATTTCCAATTCAAATATTTGCCATGCTTTCAACTTGGTTTACTACGTGATATCAAATCTGCTTGCTATTTCATGAATTGTTTAATTCGTTTGTATTCCGCCAGGCAACTCCCATTCCTTTTCAATTTCCCCCCCAAAATTTGGATTTCAGCGACAATGCCAGGCAAATTAACATCCATGTTTGTTTTCATTTTGTTTGTTTGTGTGTATTTGGCAATTAACGGGAGGATATCCTCTTTCTCGCAATTATCCACATTTTCCCGGGTTCCAATCATCATCTGCCAGGATACACAGATTATGCATTTAATTACCGTACAGAAAAAAAATAATCTAAAAGGAACATACAATTAATTTCAGGAATAAATGGTGCATACTTATTTGCCAAACCACAACCTGTCAGCGAGTTTTTTTTTTTTCGCCTAGTAAAGAGTCAACAAGAGAAACGTTTGGACGAGCAATCAACTCCAATAAGCACTACAAAAGTACCAATTAATCAACGATCAATATTAAACGAGTACTCGATCTCTAAAAGAAACAATGCTGCATTTACATTACATTCGCAATCATTTATTATAACCATATATTTGTTTTGTTTCCATGTGGTCATCTCGCGCAGAAGTTGCCCGCCCCAATTGTCACTTTGTTTATCATCCAACTGAGAGACTTGAAGCGTTCGTTTCCTTGTCTGCAACAGTTCATTTCATTACACACACGGATGGCATAATCAACGTTAATAATAATGACCAGGGAAAGTGAAAAATCATTGACTGGAATTGAATCCTGAATCAATTTGGTCAATTTCATGTCACTACACACAATTTACCGCCATTTGGCAATATACAATATATAAACAACCGCACCTTCACTATTTCAAGTGGACACTCAGCTGCATAAAAACTACGTTTCTGTGTCAAAGATTAGGTGCCAGTGGTTGAAGAGAAATTGGCGGGAAAACTTTCTAACAGCATTGTTTGTGGATGGCCACTTATGAATATCTGGCGCTAGTTTACACTCAATGCTACGCACTACGGTGACAGGCAGTCACGTGACACTGATAGCTGCACGTCGCTTTAATCACAGTTACCAGGGACCCACCCGAGTACAAGTGTACAATTAGATAGAAACCGTAGAATAGAACACGAATACTGTGTGTAAAGTTATTCACGTGGCCTATAGTCTGACAGAGTCTAGTCAATTTCAATCATGTATCGGTGTCACCACCTAGATGACAGTATGTATAACATAGCGCGCCATTGACTGTAAAATAGCGCCAGATATTTAAAAGTGGCTATCCACAAACAATGCTATTACTAACTTTTCCCGCCAATTTTATCTTCAACCACTGGCACCTAAACTTTGACACACAAACTCAGTTTTTTATGCCGATTTTTTTATGACAGATGACATAAATAGAAGATGTAAAATGGCGTGGAGTTCGTTTGGAAGACTACACTTTATTTTGAAAAGCAAACTACCAATGTGTCTAAAGCGTAAAGTTTATAATCAATGTGTCTTACCTGTGATGATGCACGGCTGTGAAACTTGGACATTGAATGCGCAAACGACTCGAAGATTAAGTCACACAAAGAAAAATGGAGATATGCCTGCTAGGAATAACCAGGAGGGACAGGAAGACAAGTGAATGGATTCGGGCACAAACAAAGGTAGATGATGTAATCAAGACTGCGAAGAAGAAGCTGAAGTGGAAATGGGCCGGTCACATAGCTAGACGAACAGATGGAAGGTGGACGACAAATGTACTACATTGGATTCCTAGAGAAGTGAAACGACCTCGAGGACGGCCAAATGCAAGATGGGTAGGTGAAATCAAGCGTTTTTCAGAAGCTACATGGATTAGCATAGCAGCACAGACCGGGATATGTGGAAAGAAAACGGGTAGGCTGGATATATATATCTTCATCATATTCAACCGTTTTCTATCCACTGCTGGATGAAGGCCTCCCCCTTTTCTTTCCACATATCTCGGTCTGCTGCTATCCTCATCCATGTAGCCCCTGAAAAACGCTTGATTTCATCTACCCATCTTCAATTTGGACGTCGTCTCGGTCGTTTCTTTTCTCTAGGAATCCACTGTAGTACATTTGTCGTCCACCTTCCATTTGTTCGTCTAGCTATGTGACCGGCCCATCTCCACTTCAGCTTCTTCGCAGTCTTGATTGCATCCTCTACCTTTGTTTGTGTGCGAATCCATTCATTTCTCTTCCTGTCCCTCCTGGATATTCCTAGCATGCATCTCTCCATTGCTCTTTGTGTGACTCTCAATCTTTGAGTCGTTTGCGCATTCAATGTCCAAGTTTCACAGCCGTACATCGTTACAGGTAAGACACATTGATTATAAACTTTACGCTTCAGACACATTGGAAGTTTGCTTTTGAAAATGAAGTGTAGTCTTCCAAACGAACTCCACGCCATTTTACATCTTCTATTTATTTCATCAGTTAACTTGGCATTCGATGTTTTGAGTTGGCCTAGGTAAACATACTCATCAACTATGCCTATTGTCTCTCCGCTAATCTTTATATCCATTTTTGCAGCATATTGATTGTATATGACCTTTGTTTTACTTAAATTCATTTTAAGGCCTATTTTCGAACTCTCATTATTCAGTTCTTCCATTCTGGTTTGTAGTTCTTCCGCATTTGAAGCAAACAGGACTATATCATCAGCGAACCGTAGGTGATGAAGATATTCGCCATTAATTTTAATTCCCACTTCATCCCAATTTAAATTTTGGAACACTTTCTCCAGGACCGCACAAAACAGTTTTGGAGAAATTGAATCTCCTTGCCTTACCCCCTTTCCAACTTTAAATTTTTCACTTTCTTGATGTAGTCTAATGACAGATGTGGCAGTCGAATAAATGTTTCGCAGTAGCTTGATGTACGCATTTTCGATGCCTTGATGTTCCAGTGATTTAAGTACTACTGACAAGGAGACCGAATCGAAAACTTTTTCGAAATCTATGAATCCCAAACATAGTGGAAGTTCATATTCATTAGTCCTTTCCATAACTTCATTCAATGTTTGTATGTGGTCCATTGTGCTAAATCCACGACGAAATCCGGCTTGTTCCCTTCCCTGGTTGAAATCCAAGTCCCGTTCAATACGATTCAAAATAAAATAACTTTCGTGAACATTTTGTATAGAACTGACAGTAAACTAATAGGTCTGTAGTTTTCGACGCGTACTTTGTCCTCTTTCTTGTACAACAAAATTATAACAGCATTATTCCAACTTGAGGGTATTTCTCTCTTCCTCAAGCACATTGAGAATAATTTCGCAAGCTCCTCTTTCATCTTTTCACCTCCCCATTTAAATATCTCTGCTGTGAGTCCATCTTCTCTGGCGTCTTTTTGTTCTTCATCCCTCGAAGTACTTTATCCACTTTTTCTTTCATTACATCTGGAACATCTACATCATTTTCTTCTGAGTCTTCATTTCCTACCTCTTCTTCGGAGTAGTACAATTCTCTGTAGAAAATTTCAAATATTTTTATAATTTCTACCTTATTTCGTGTTATGGTCCCGTCTAGTCTCCTAACTGTAATTATTTGCTTTTTCCCTATCATGATATGCTGTTTGGGTTTCTTCAGGCTCTTGTCCTCCTCGATTGTATTTCTAACAAGATTTTCGTTATATCTTCGTACATCCTCTCTTATTTTCTTCCTTACGGTTTTATTTAGTTCTATGTATTCAATCCTTTTTATGCAATTTTCCTCTTCTTTCATTTATAGTATATATATATTCTAGATCTGAGTGTCCACTTGAAATAGCGTTACTTGTTAGTGTTAACAAATGTTAGTGACATCATCGTAGTAAAAGAATGCTCTCTCTTGTTCCAGCTGACAGACGTCACCCTAATATTCTTATCTCTTTCACAGTTAATTACACAGGAAAACAAAAATATCCGGTTTCAGCCTCAGGAAGGGATGATTTCATAAAATTGCACACCGAGCTGATGAAATTAAACTGGGACTGCCCTTGCAAACCGATTATGGAACTGTTACTGTATCAAACTTCTACGACATGATTTATGGTGTCTTTAGAACGTTATCCCCCGGCCCAAAGGATATCAGTGTCAGTTACCCTAGCTGGTTTACTTATTAAGAAAATCAGACACAAGTCATATCATCACAGGAAATCGAACGAATGGGCTAACTAATATTAAATTCCACCGCAAAGAATTTTGTTAATTACTCAAAGGAGTAAACACTGAGACTTCAGTAGCGCACAAATCATTTATTTTAAATTCTGAGTATTCTATAAAGATCCAAGCCTGCTCTGGAAATTTGTTGAAAGTAATTTGAATTGATTTTTTATTGGTGGTGTTTAGCGATCTATGGCTCACGATGGCATAAGGCAGAGGAAATGATGCGAGAAGGAGTCGGCCAGGACCTAAATTGTAGGGACCAGCTCGGCATTTGCCAAATGCCGAGATGGTCTCTCCATTTGCCTAGTGTGACTTAGGAGAACCCCCTCGAAAACCTCATCAGGATAGTCAGCCTCCAGAATACGAAGTTTGTTAAAGGTAAAAGTAAGCATCTTCCATCAGGTTCCTTCGCATACAATGGTAAAGAGCTAACAATGTTAACATTTCCCAGGCATCCTCGGATTATTTCCAATGAACCTACACTCGTATATCCGCTAAATCTGATAATGACTATTAGTATTAAGCAGTGAGTGCCATTTACTAGGTATGGAAGTAAGGTAAGGTAAAACTCTCTCCTGTGCGATACGCACGCACCGGTGCATGAGAGATATGGAGGTAGCACTCCACATATTCACCACCTACAGTACGAAGTGAGATGAGGTGGTCAGTCCCACGCTCGACCACCTTTATCTTCCCAAGGTGCTCATTAGTACTCAATTTGATAGGAGGCTGAGTGCATCTCACAGCGCTAGGGACGGGAACACTGCGAGAAAAGTCTCAGCGTCCTAAGTTCTAAAAGCGCTTAAGGCGAAAAAAAGATCGGCCGATCCTGTGGGACAGATGATAAATCAACATATGTTGTTCAAAAATTTTGGTAAATTTTAATGTGGATGGGCCGTTTTAATAACTTTTGACTTCGGCCCGTCACGATTAAATGAATGCAATGATTGTTAAAACCCACAAACATTCAAGCCCCAAGTGGGATTCGAACCCACAACGTTTGAGACGCTGATATGTTGTTGAATTCTGAATAAATATAATCTAATATCCACTGCCTATTAAACCTAATACGTTCGCTACTACGTAGAAAGAAAGTTTAATTTGTCCTATACAAAAAGGAAATTCAAAGCATTAGACCTATAGCATTCCGGTCGAGATGGACGATCCCGATATTCAATCCCAAGATCCGCTCATTACGAGGTAAAACTGGTCTAGAGATTTAATAGTTATAACACAAATTTACAGTGATCTTACCTTGTCCTTGGCCAGCAGCAGCTGCTTGACAACAACGATGTCTGCCAGAAGAAGCACCCTGGTGACGGAAGACAAGAGGCACCGTGCCGCCCGAACTACGGCACCACGATCAGTCAGCGACTCTTCTAAGGCAGCTTCGCACAACTTCTCAATAGCACCTCCTGTAAGCAAACAGAAACGAAATTTATTGCAGTTTTTTTTCCCATAGTCAAGGCATAATTGAACTTAATCTAATTGTATTTATGGTCTTTAGGCATCTAAGGCTGAGGCCGGGATAGGGAAGGGGATGACCAGGGCCTATGTTGAAGGTGACATACCAGCATTTTCCTGGTGTGACTGAGGAAAAACCCTAGGGAAAACTCAATCAGGATGGTCGGCCACTGAGATCGAACCCACGACCTCCCGAATGCTACGCCAACGCTCTACCATTGAGCTAAGGCGGCTCGGTAATTGTAGTTCATGTTTTCTAATTATACACGATATTCAGAATCAGTAGGTCTACATTTTTTGAAATATTATAATGAAATATGATACACAAGGTAATGTAATATTAGACACTCACAAGGAACAGAGCTGAAATACAGAAGAATTTTCTACGTATATCTATGTGCCTGGAATTGCTGCTAAGTTAGTCAAACACTGGAAATTCGCAGAATAGTTAACGAAATTGAATTTAAGACAATATCTCTATTAGACTTTCATGCTTTAGGTCGGTCATTCCCAACGAGCTCATGCACGACGTCAGAGAACGTTTGGGGGCGAAGCACAAGAGTTAACGAGGTCACGCGGTTCGGTTTTCTCCGTAATGCTTGGCAGTCTTCCGCCTGAAAAACTAAGATAAGCAAACTGTGACGACATTAAATGTTCAGTTGAAAATAACTGTTTTAGCTGGTTTCATCAATTATTCATCATTTAACTCTTTGTTGTGCACTCTAAATGGGGAGTTGTGTTTACTTCTTACTTAGATCACACCGCTCATTGATACATTAACAATTGTGTAAAAATGTATATAAAGAAATGTCCAAACAGTGATCAGAAGGACACAATTACACAAAAAGGGTCCACGTAATGCTTAGAAATTTAAAAAAGAAAATATAGTGCTCAATTAGCGATCAAAAGTGAAAAAAAACTAGTCCAAACAGTGATCGGAAGTAAAAGTTAGTACAAAAAGTGTCCAAATAGGAACCAGAAGTGGAAAATCAACGTCCACATAGTGACGTCAAATGAAAAATAATGTCCAAATATTGATCAAAAGTAGAAGAATATACAAAAAGTGTCCGAACACTGGTCAGAAGTGGAAAATTATTCTCCTTTCTTTCCGTCTTTTCCCACCTACGTGGGATCGACGATTCTTATGATGACGTTTCTGATGAGAAAGGTCTGTCAGGAGAAGTTCAGGACAGGGCTTTGTGGAGAAGACTCGTCAGAATTGGAAAATCAAATAAAACCTTACTTGGTTCAGGAGTGAAAAATTAGTGTTTAAATATCATAGTAACCAAAGTGAAAAATGTGTCCAGTCATCAAAAGTGAAAAATATTCAAAAAAATGTCCAGAAGTTAAATATTATAGTCCTCGGCGAACTCTATTCCTAGAGCAAGGAAGGGAAAACAGCGACCAGAGCCTACATATAGATACCATACTGGCATTTGCCTGTTAAAACTGACGTGAAACCCTGGAGAATCTGTCCGAATGAACGACAACAGGACCGGAAACTGGATGTCTCTTCAGTGCCGATTAGAGAAGGCGTTAATAGAAACTAGTACACTTTTAGATGTTAGAAACTCAACAAGAATAGCAAAGTAAATTTCCGCATAAAGAAAATAATATTAAATCGAAGGGAAATTACTTTTAGAAGCAACTAAATATACAGGGTGTCCCAGACTGTTCTACACCAATCCGAACCTGGGTTTTCAACAATAACTTTAACAACAATGCAGATATTGTAAGGAGATTGTCCACAGACGTACCTTGCTTTGTGTGAAATGTGATGACACGATTACAATTGCTGGAATTACATAAATTTTACTTTAAGGCCTTTAGGCATCTTAGGCTCAGGCCTACAAGTGCTGGAAGTGGCCACCATTCGCATCCAAACAACAGTCAACTTGATGCTCTATATTTCAGAAAGTGGCTGCCAGTACTCTCGGTTTCATTGTTGATGAATGTTTGGGGTAATGTTTGCTGTCAAGGAATCTATGGTTCTTCATCTGTTTGGGTGGTCCTTTACAGATCTCCATAAGTAGTAATCGGGCGGCGTCAGATAGGGCGACTGCGGTGGCCAAAGTCCCCTTGGAAATTCACACGTGCGCAGAAAAATAATCGTATTTCAGACATGCTGAGATTGGATGTATGCGCTGTCGCACCATTTTGTTGCAAGTAATCAATGGTTAGTTCATCGGCGTCTAACTGGTTAACAAAAGTGTTGAAGATGTTTGTGTATAAAGCAGTCTAGATGGTTGTCTCGAAGAAAATTGGACCAATTATGCACCAGCGGGAAATTGCACACCAAACATTATACTTTTCTCAACGGATAGGTTCTTCATACGCAGTATTCACTCGCGCAAATACAGGAGTTTTGAGAATTAACGTAATTTGAAAGGTGAAATCAAAATCTGTCCGAAGAAAAGTGTAATCCAAAATACTTGTATGGATCAGTGCTAGCGATATCGGCACCAGTGACTGGTAACACCCTGGCGGTCATGAGGCAGAACAACTTCCAACACTTGTAATGATGTCATCACATTTTACACAAAGCAAGGTAAGTTTCTTGAAATTACAATATTTTCATTATTGTTAAAATTATTAATGAAATTCCACTTGTCGCTTGGAGTGAGACAACCCGTATCTGGAACCAATTTCAGCGGCGAGAAAGTTGGAGGAATTACAGCTTACATCACAAAGCAACCAAACTTCCATTGGGAGATGTGTCCACCACAAATTTGTCTCCGCAATGGATGTCCACATCACTTCAAGGTCCACCTTGTCAGTGAAACACTTCCAGAATAGAAAGAAAAGCAAAAATAATACTAATAAAAAGTACATCTGACGATTGTACGACTCACACGACGGAAGTTGAAGGTAATCTTATGTACTTAGGATTATGGTATGTCACTTCCTTTATCCACAAGATACAGAAGACTCGGAAAGAGAGAAAGAAAGAGATGGACGCAACGGATGGGGAGAATGAAGAGGAGGAAAGAAAAACAGGAGAAAAGAAGGATGACAAAAGAAAAACAAATCCTGTGATTCAATCTTTGGAGCAGACAGAACAAGAAACAGCAAAAGAACTGAAAACGAAATCCCGTGACAGGTCGTAATTCACCGAACGTCTCTTCAATGCCTTTCCTTCCGCTTACAGCCATTACAACATCTTCTAAAAGACAAGAATGACTTTCGCGTTTTTGCTTCTGTTCCGTCCTTTCCATCTTCGGATGTCTTTCTTCCTCTTCGGGACAAAAATTTTCAGACGGAACACTTCCAGAAAAAGGAGTTTACACGAAGAGAGAGAGAGAAAAAAGCATTTTTAGAAGTGAATGAATGATCTACGACTGCTCAGTGAATTGTGGTCAGAAGATGGATACCAATATATGTTCTTGTAACAGCTTTTAAAGGTACACATGAAATATGCAGTCTCTTTCTGTAGTGAAGTACCGTTGACAAATTGATACCAGGGTTCCCACTCATTTGCCAAGATCAAATTCTCTGACTTTTCCAGGTCACTACTCAGAAATACCAGGTAAGCCATTTTGTATACATATCACAATTCCATGGGAAAATAAAGATACATCAAAATATTTCACTGTATTCTTTTCCTAAATTGCTTCATGGCTGGCACATTAGCCTCCAAGTAATTTCAAAAACGATCCAACATTAAATGTCTGCTGTAGCTAAATGAACTTCAAACAATAAGCTATCAAATTCCCTGACTTTTTCAGGACTTTTTAGTGCTAAGCTCGATTCCCTGACTATTCCAAGTTTTCCAGGTGAGTGGGAACCCTGGATACATATATATATTTTTTTTTCAACAGAAGCATTCACCTTCGCCGACGTGTTACAAGATGTAATCAGATTTTGCTGAGATTTGTTGGCAATTTTTTTTAAAATATATATTACAGTGCAAAAAAACACATGTCTTTTACATTTTAAGCGTATCTTTGGCACACCTTAAACGAGTCAAGTATTCATAATTTCCATATATTTCTTAAATGTGTAATGCTGAATTCTGAATTTTATTTATGCCCTTTAGGCATCTAAGGCTCAGGTTGGGATAGGAGAAGGTGTCGGCCAGGGCCTATCTTGAAGGTGCCATCAAGACATTTGCCTGGTGTGTCTGAGGAAAAACTCTAAAAAAAACTCAGTCACGATGGTCGGCCGCTGGGATCGAACCCAGACCCTCCCGAATGCTACTGCAACGCTCTACCCCTGAGCTTCGGCAGCTCGGTAAATGTGTAATAATGTGATTGACCTGTTTTTACAACTGCACTGTAAAAAAATGGCTGTGCTATTTCAATACTTTTCCAAGTTGCAAGATGACCACCACCTTTTTTTGTGTTACTTTAACACAACGAACAATGTTGATTTCGGTGATTCAACACAATCAACAGAGCTGAAACCGGGTCACTTCTGATGACCCTGTCTGACTCGGACAGAGCTGACTCGGCGACACGATTACCCGGTCTTCACCCGATTGACTTTCGTGCTCTGAGGTTAACACTACCGATCCCGGTCACTCCTGAACAAACACTATTCAAACGCAACAATGTATAATAAGGAAAGAAAAGCTCTGTTTTGTCCTCCGGGTCGAAATTCGAGTCACGGGTCAAAGCGGGTTTCTTCCAGATTTTCTTCGGGGGAGGAAGACTCGTGTGGGGGCTAACGAAAATTGATAAATGATGTTACTTAACCTCAAAAGAACATGAACAATATTTATAAGAATGTGCTATTATATATGTATTTCAGTATACATACGAATAATACAAGTGTTGAAGCTAATTTCTTTCGGGGGTGCGGCCCCGGGGATGCAAAGCCCCCCGAAATAATGCCTGAGAGAAACGTTGGGTGATCCGTTTCAGCTCTGACTGTCAATGCTAATTCAACACAACGGCAAGTGTCATAATAGCACTGTCACAGTGTTCGATCACTGAAATCAACACCATTTCTTGTATTTATTTAACACAAAAAAGTACTGGTTGCCGTGCGGCACCGAAAAGTGTTGAATTACCATAGTCACTTTTTTTACAGTGTACACTATAATTGTCAGTTCCAGATTTCTGACAAGGGAATTGACCAGTGTATGTACTGACTGAAAATTGAATCGAGTTGGATTTATTTATAGTTTTTAGGCATCTAAGGTACAGGCCGGGATAGGGAAGGAGTCGGCAAGGTTTAAGTTGAAGGTACCATCCCGGCATTTGCCTGGTGTGAGAGAAGAAATTTAGAAACATCCCAGTCAGGATGGTAGGCCGCTGGGATTGAACTCAGGATCTTCGCGAGGCCAATCCTCTACCACTGAGCTACGGCCACTCAGTGAATTGACAGAGAAGCAGCAAGAAAGAGAGTGATAAAACAACAGAAAATATTCTTAAGGATTAGTCTCTGTATACTTTTCAAGTACACACTAAAGTCAACTGACCTTCGGCTGCATTTCCTAAAATTAGGGCCGGGAATCAATAAGAAGCACTTAAAGGAACGAGGATATGTGCTGAAAATTTCATTAGCCGACTCGAGTACTGTGTACATTTGTAGAAAACGATTTACCTTTCCTACTCCACCCCCTCCCCCTTACACACACACTGAAACAGACACAAAGTGAAAGAAAGAAAAAGAAACTCCTAAGATTCAGTTCCATTGCTACAGGCGACACAGAGCTTGTAGCTAGCATGTAGTCCTTAAACAACACAAGTCCTTGACATGAATTTTTAAAATCTCTCTCTCTCTCTCTCTTTGAAGAAAGAAAGTGTAACACGCAAACTAACTGCTGTTAAGCTACAATGAACACTAGCACCTTTTAAGGCCAGTAATATGAAACATTTAATCCTGAGTTAACTTAATCCACAAGTGACACAAAGTAATTTAATCCTTCAATGTTAGAAAGAACTAACAAGGAAACTGTCCTCAGTGGGACACGAAAATCAGCATGAAACTTCCACAGTGCATTGATGATGTGTTTAAATGAACACTCCTATAGTACTACGTTTCGAAGTTTCGAGGAACACGAGTTACAGGACTTCAAATTTTCCAAAATTTTGTCCTGAACACCTGAAGGGTAAGCAATACTTCATACATATGTGTTGAAGTTATGCATTTCCCATTCACGTTTATATGAAAGGTTGCGCTGAAGATAACTTGAATGTTAGATTAAAGTTATTGATGAAGTTGACGTGTCAATTAATTGATCTGATCCCTACCAAATGCGAATATTATATGAATAAAGGGTGACCCAAAGGAAACTTCCCATCTGCTTAATTTCGTAACCAATTCATTTCCAGGAGGAATCCCGACACACATCCCTTTTAATTTACGAGAGAACGTGCCATCGTGGTCAAGCTTTCCATGCTATCCGATTTTATTGTGGTCTAGTGGCAAAAACTGAAATTTACTTAAATGACAATATGGGTTAAGTAACACATCATGTCAATAGTCTTTAGATTCCATTTACAAAAGCATGTGAACATTTATTAGTTTCTTTGAAAACTTTGCAGAAATTTGCTTTTGCAACTCTCAAATATTACAAAGTGAAACTTGGTAGTTAAGGTAATATTTTACACTAATTAACATGAGCGCTCCAATTGCCATTAACATTATAAGCGCAAAACAATTTTAATTAAAACAAAATAATGTTGTTTGTACTTCGTAACAATATATAATGTTTCAGGTTGAAACTTTGCACCTTCTCGAACTTGCTTTAATCTTTTAGCCAAGTCAGTATTTCATCACAAAAATCTTGTGAGTCAGGGGTGTGACGTACATATTGATAGACTGACTTTCTCTAAATTACATTTTCTCACTAAAACAGTTAATAAGAACACGTGTTTTCAACTAGAAAGATAAGGAATTTAGCGCAGAAGCTGGAGATATAATTAGCAATATTTATTGTGTTAATTTAAACAGAGCCTTAACAACAAGACTATGAGAACATGGACAAAAGGCCTGAAAAGCACTGAACAATGATTAACAAAATTCCAAATTTTATGAACACACTTTTATTTCCGGATGATTCGCCAACAGAAACACTGTAAAAACAGTACTCATGATTCTGCATCTGAAACCCAAGATATAGAAGGTAATTCGTTAATGTACCCATGATAATTGAATGTACTGACAATATAGGCACAAAGTATCCATGACATGTACCCATGAATTCATGGGTACAGTAGAAGTTTTGACTTATAAATAATTAAAATAAAGGTATTATGGGTACAGTGGATTCGTACCCAAGAGAGTACCCATGATATTAATACAAGGTAAATGGTACCCATGAGAAAATCGCACATCAATTAAACGGACGCCATATTGTGCGCATTTGGTTTTGACTTTATGATTTGAAGGAATGACGAAAAGGTAACAACATATCACATATGAAATTTCTATCAAGGACTAACATTGTATACAGCTATTGGCTGTAAACATTCCCGTTTATTCATTTTCATGGCATTGTCTGAATAGCAGATTTTTCTCCCGAACCAATTGACCGGCTCCGACGCTATCTTCTTACAATTTCGGGTGCGGTTGTAAGACGTTGGCTTACTGATTAACCCAGGTTCGAATCCCGGCGGGGGCTAATTTTTTTCTTTTAAAATATATTTTTATATGTTCGTATTTATTATTAATAACTGCTTTCTTGCATTTCTCGTACATTATCTAAAATTAGTGATCATGGGAACGTGGAAGTTAGGTAAGGTTAGGTGCGGCCATGAATCTTTACATTTTCCACTCTCGGAGCAGGTCAATTATCGCGTGAAAAAAGTGCTAAAATTATGAGGTTTTGTACCCAAGAAATCAATGGTAATGTAACACTTAGGCACTAAGTACCCGTTAAATTAATGGGTACAAAACGCCTGGGTACTCTATTCAGGGTGAAGAGCAAATATAATTAACATTTTCGTACACCGCAGGTCAAGTCAACTTAAGAACCAACATTCACAGAATAATCAGGCACATCTGCAACCTATCGAGAACATCTCGACTTAATTCAGACATCGTGTTCATCAATGAATCAAAGCACTACAACCATGTACTTTGTTAAAAGGAATCAATACAATAAGTTAGTGCGTTTTAGCACTGTGCTGTAAATCTATTTGTATTCAGTTACTGTGATCGAAAGGTCATTCGTAGTTTCTTTTAACACAGTACGATGAAACATGCCCTCTTACATAGATTCAGGGAAAAAAAATACAAACGAAAAATCTGTTATTTTTACTTAGATCCTTTTAACATTGGAGGATTCAATTATAGATAAATTCCCACACTCTCCATACCTTTCATGCCATTTGGGATCAATTCAACCGCACTAGGAACAAAGTACGGTCCTTGGAAACTTGCGTTGCTTGAAATTTGGGTGAATAGACAATTGAAACACGTATTACACGTACAACACATGACAAAACACGTGTTTCAATTGGCTACTCACCGTAATCGCAAGCATTCATGAAAATCAGCCTTCCGTTATGTGCAATATCTACGCTTTTAGATTTTTGCGGACCCATAAATTGAGGTATAAGATGTTCAGCTCGCACTCCATGCTTTTTCTCGGTTTCTAAACTGAATGTAGGAACAATCACTACATACTAGCATACTACATTAGTTCGGCTGGACTAACACCTGGTGGCAGAATGGAAATTGAGAAAATGATACTCGCTATCTATATAATTATTTTCTCTATGACTCTTAGGTTAAGCTACACAGGCCGACTTTTTATGTAGCCACCCGTCGCGTGCTTTGGTTGGGATTTCTATGAGTAGACACAAGAGACAACCTCAGCTAAATCACAAGCAAAGCACGCGGTTAGCGCGTGAATGAAAAGTCAGCCTCACGGTAAAAAAAAATGTGCAACAGGCCTTAGGGCTGATTCTCATGAAAGGTTTCGTTCCTTGTGATTTGGGTGAATAGCCAATAGCAAACACGTGTTACACTTACTTTACAATAAAACACGTGTTCCAATTGACTTCTTAACCAAATCACAAGCAAAGCAAGCAACTCAAGCTTTCATGAAAATCAGCCCTAGTCGTAAGAAAATGCCAGGAGTGATAAGTAGTGAAAGCGGCGGGTATTTTCCCGTTAGGAGAAAAATTACAATTAGAAAACTATTTCCTTCGATTTTATTTAATTTTTTCTTACATTTCTAGGGACGATATCGACCAGTAGCTTACTTAAGGAACCATCCCGGCATTCGCCTGGTGAAATTGAGAAAGCCTGGAAAACCTCGATCAGGATGGTAGGCCGCGGGGTTCGAACCCGATGCGTACGATGTCGCCTGAACCACGTGGGTAGGGAATCATCGTATGCCTACCGTGATTGAAAGAATGGAAAAGCTTTCACAGATTTATTTGATACCTTGAGGGTACTTTCAATGTGTGCCATTACAGTCTTCTTAGTGCTCTGCTTGTAAGGTTCCGTATGATTCAAAGGGTAGTCCATATTTTTGTCCACTGCTGTACATATTAAGGTATTGTTTTAGTAGTAGGAAGTTTCGTCTAAAGCCTTTTATTATTTTTTTTCTTGTACTATTTCACTGAAGGACTTTTAACTTTAAGTTTCTATTAGTTCGTTCTGATTAGTTTACAACGTACTGACGACGAGAGCTGAACGGGTCAACAGGTCAATCGGGCCATTCGAGTCAAGTTTTGTACTGGGTCATTGGGTCTATGCTTGGGCTCTGGTCTGACCCAGTGACCTGATTTTAATCGGTGACCCGGATGACAAAACAGAGCTTTAATTCTTCTCTTTATACATGATTGTGTTTGAACAGTGTTCCTTTCAGAAGTGACCGGGACAGAGAGTGTTTGTCCTTTAGAGTACGAAAAAATATGACGCCGAAAAGCTGCAAACAAAAGTAATAAGATGTGAAAACGACCCATATGTGCGGAAAGAACAAAAAGGTAGCCGAAGGTGTGCAAATTCCTCCACCCGGAAAGGGTATTCTGAAAGAATTTTGAGTTTGAAATATTAAATAGGATTTAAAAAAAAACTACTGGAAAATGAAGTACCCGTAAATAAGCTCACTTCTCAAGAAATCCCACAAATTACACTACTGATAAGACTGAGACTACAGGAACAAGACAGGTCATCGGGCCAAGAACGGGCAGCCGGGTCAACTGAGTCAAGATTCGGTCAGTCTGATCATTTGGCTTAAGACTCAGTCATTTGGGCCAATACCGGGTCACTCGGTTCAGCCTTGGAGCGGGTCGCCGGGTCACCAAAACTGAACTGGTTCCAGCTCAGCTGACGACCACAACGGACTCTCTTGTATCGTAAACCATCCCACGATAGAGGCGAAATTAATTTTACCGTATCTTACGTAGCAAGCAGCACTGTTACATCACTGCATAATAATGATCCATATAGATGATACACACAGATTGTTGCGATTCGATATTTTCATTGGCAATCTGCCCGAAAATGGATAAGGGATGGAGAATGCGAGAGCGTAAATTGATAGAGCCCTCGGGAGCCAACATATCCAGTTTTGAGTATCAGTAACATGGTTACAAACAAATCTTCTGTGCCTACACAACATGTGGACTAAATACACGTCATGTTTCATACAGAATTATTAGGAGACAGGGAGTTACCAGACCGTACATGGACATACGTATCCACAGAATAAAAGTGCTTGTCTTTCAAGGCGAACGGAACTATAATATTCGCGTATAAGTTTACTATTCTTTGTAATACGGTTTCTGTACGTAGCAGCAAATCAAACATAGCTTTTCGTAAACATTAAATATTATCTATCTGAATTGCAAAGTTTAATCTCACGTTTCTTTTGTAAATTTGTGACGCTCATATTTCGGCCGTTTTCAAATTACTAATGCGTGTGTTTGCTTTTTAATATACTCTGTTAAGAGTCTTGAGTTCTTCGCATTTTAACATTGCGTCTGCCTTAAATTTACACTATAAACTTATTTGGGCTTGCATTAGGCATGTACATAAAGAAAATTGTGAAACAATGACGTCCTCATTTATGGTATAGAAAGGTATACTAATATATAATATACAGCAAAACTTACATTGTTAGTTGCATTATTTCTGTAACTGAGAACTAGAAGCACGTAAGTCACAAATCCTTGTTTTCAAGGGGAAAAATACTTCCTTTAACCTAGAAATTAAATGGAGAACGTACATAATAGACTTACTCATTTACATTATTTTTAACAAGTTTAAAACAAGAATCGAGCAATCAGTATGTGGGGAACTTCGAATGCTCTACAAAACACGTTTGATTAAGTTTTGGTCAAATTTGGACTTACGCGGTTCTAGCTCTCAGTTACAGATTTTTAGGGTGTGTACAGACAGGGACAAGAAAACTGAACCACCCTATCTATATTGAAACTGTTGTCCATGGTGTTGCAAGAAGGACTGAATCGAAGCTACATTGTTTCAACTTCATCCAGTAATATGAACATATATGATCTATTCTTCTTAACGCTAATTAAGCCTCTTCCGGCTTCAAAGGACTGACAAATTGATCTATCTTTGTTCCCGTCTGTACAAGGAAAACATACCATCATGAACTACTCTTAGCGTTTTCATTCTACGAATCGGTACAACCAGTGAAGCTTAAAATCCAGAACCACTTTATCCTTTGCATAAAACATCCTTAAAGCCTACATTCCGCGCCCTTTAATGCACATCCCCTCACTCTCTCTCTCTCACACACACACGACAAACGTAGAATGTTCTGTTAACTTTAAGTATGTGACTCTCTCATTGTTGAGAAGTTATGTCAGCCGCGCTCATTCCCACGGTATTCTCGCCCGCATCTCTTCTGCCTTGTGTTCTCCTGCATATCTGAACTAACCAACACACACACACACTGCTTTGAGATTTTCCTCTTCAGCACAGAAAAAGAACTTTCCGCAAGATGCTGCCTTTATCCTCATGTATCTTTTAACAAGCAAACAATCCCCACCTCCACCAACCCCCTACTCTCCTATGCGCCCAGAAGCTGCCTTCTATCATTTCCAAACGTGTAGAAGTTTTAATACGCAACCGGTGCAACAGAATATTTCATCCATCTTTTTCACCCTAAGAAAAATACAAGCTTCCTGAAATAAACGTTAAGGTATTTTTTTGTTTCTTTCACATAAAAGAAAACAAATTGGAGTACACTCCTGAGACCAGAAATCTGCATTCTCCTGAATTTAAAACAACGAATATAACATCTACAACATGATATACGTACCATTTGTTGATTTGGAGAAGGCATTCGATCCCAGTCGAGTTAGGGATCCTAATGCAAATATTGGTAAAGGCAGGTGTGGTATGGAAAAGTGGAAGACAGGCAGGTGTTGTATGGACAAATGGAAGACATGCAGGTGAGGTATGGAAAAGTGGCAGACAGGCAGGTGTAGCATGGAAAAATGGAAGACATGCACGTGTGGTATGGATAAATGAAAGACATGCAGATGAGGTATGGATAAATGAAAGACATGCAGGCGTGGTATGGATACATGGAAGACATAAAGAACTTGTATTTAAATCAGAATAAAGGGAAAATGAATACCGACATATCAGAACGAGCAACAAAGGACGTGAACTGAGACAGTCATTTCTTTCTCGTTCTCTTTATTTAATAGGTATCTAAATATAGGGGAAGTTAGGTGAATATGAGCATAGTTAATGAAAATGCGATTGTATCTCGAAAATGGTTTATTACAAAAATTTCAAAATATGACTAAAAGTAAGACAGGTTCTTCTTTGAACAACGCTAGAAAGTACAGAGTTGTAAATACTCTGGTATCCGAGTAATGAAGATGAAAGTAAGGTAGGTGTGCATTGCTCATATTTCCCATGGTACAAGGGTAATGTGAGCACTGCATAGGACATATGTGAGCGCCATTCTTTGTCAATATCTGTACACCCAACACAAGTGAAAAATAATAAATAACAGTATAACATACAAAATAAAAGGTAATAAAGATTACAATAATTAGCGAAAAAAGAGCCACTCATGCTCGTGAAACACACACTGAAATATTATTCCCGTGAATGTGCAAATGAAGACCGGCGACGAAAAAAAGTCTAAGCCGCAGTTTCAGTTTTGTCAAAAAAAAAATAATGGATAATTAGACTTTTTTTTCCGTAAGAGGGAGGGAATCTAATTGGCCATTTTTTGACAAAACTGAAATTGTGGCTTAGACTTTTTTCATTGCAGATCTTTAAAAAAACCAAATGTGAATTACGTAAAACAAAAAATTACCAAAAGAACAGAAACACTACATCTTTAGTCCTTTCTGGAGTTAAAACTTCAGTAAAATATAACATTTACAGGTAGGTTATTAACTATTAGGCCTATGATTTGTTCGCGGGAGGTTCGACTTGGGCTAGGCAGGAGTGGTGCTCACATAAACCCCCGGACCCAGTTACACCCATTATTGTACGATGGTCAAGAGTATAGCAATAGGACCTAAACCGCAAATTGACAAGTGGCAAAACATAATAGGTTAGGCCTGATTATGAACTAAACGAGTGCAGACTTTGTCATCCATGTCATTACAAATTAGGCTGCTTTTAATATCTCTCCCAAATAATTTGGTAATTATTAGGCCTACGAATCGTGATACTGTAACTATTACTGACTTTAGGTTAGATAACGTTAGGTTAGCTTACTTTACAAATGGTCAAAAAGGCCTATACATTCGAGTACTGTAAGGAATATTGCTTAGTAACATCTGCTGCATGTGGGCTTACTTTAGCAAGTAATAGTCTTTGATTAATTTGGGGGACGTACTAAATGCCACCCACAAATTATTATGTTATTACAGATTTTCTGCTCTAGTTAATACCTGCAAAAGCTCCTCACGTTCATTTCGCTCACTATTTTCAGTAAAATTGTCCATGCTCATATTAAACTGAATTTAAAAGCTCATATTTCACCGACTGCTAGTGTTTTCTTTAATACACTGTAGTTTGCAACTATGTTTATCACAAAGAAGTGAACAAACGACTGGCATTGGGTTCCTAGACGGAACTGACTATAAATTAAGTGATATATTTTATCGAATACCTCGTTGTAGCTTATTTTCCATTACCCTGATTTAACTATAGCTAAAAAAATATACATTTTTTAATTGTACGTGCCTTTAAACTTCTCCTTTCCCACACAACAATAACAGTACACTAGCTTGGGCTCCACTCTCGTCAACCACAAAACTCCAAACAAGGCTACCAACTTCGTTGTTTCGCTCTTGCGCAATGCACGTAGAAGATATGGGGGTATAAGCTTCGTCCTGCTCATATTAAACTGACTTCCCCTATACTTGAATACCGAAGGAAAGGTTAGAGACGGACGAAGAAAAAATAAATGTTGATAAATTAGATTTTCAGATGATATGGTTCTTTTTACGAGAGGGAATGAAACATCACTGATGTTAAAACACCTTCAAAGGAACTCGGAGGAACCTGAAAGGAAAATTAATATAAAGAAATCACAACGGGAACCACAGGAAAAATCACAACTGCAAGAGAAAGAGAAAAAGCGAAACATGTTGATCAGCAAGCTTGAAAGTGCACTGCAGTGAACTAAAGTCTTAAGGATAAGCTAAAGCAACGATCTCCAACAAAAGATGACAGCACTATCGCCGTATATGTCTAATGTATTGCACGAAATTTCATTGCTGCTTCTACAGTTTCAAGCCTAGAGAGTTCAAACTTTCAGGGAAGAAAGTTCATAACCAATTCAAGAGCATGATCGATGCCGATTTATAATTTTATTTTTGTTCATTTTTGAAAGAACTTCTTTATTGTTGTGAATATCGAAACCTATAACAATGAAGCTCTTTCAACAATGAAGGAAAATTAAAATAAAAAATCGGCATCGATCATGCTCCTGAATTGGTTATGAACTTTCTTCCCTGAAAGTTTGAACTCGCTAGGCTTGAATTTGTAGGAGCAGCAATGAAATTTCATGTAACGGTGAAAATACATCAGGCATATACGGAGGTAGTGCTGCCATCTTTTGTTGGAGATCGTTGCTTTAGATTATCCTTAAGAAATTTCTCTTGCGATGTTCTTTCTTTAATGCAAATGGCTGTATTGCTTCTTGGACTATGTTTGAGTAAGTCATTCATTTGATTCCAGTTCATATGGTTTAATCCACACATTTCGCAGAGAATAAGACAAGATGCTAAACCAGGTTCAAAGTAGCTCTGAAAACACTGAATGAAAAGATCTCAACATTCCCTTTCTACACTCATGGTTACGGGTTCCATTCCTTCCTGGGTACATTGAAAGGAATGGTTCGGAGCTCACTTTTCCAGAAACTGTAGGTCCCGTCCTTAGATGTTCACAAGCTCGTTAAGGACGTTGACAACAAATCAATCAATCAATGGAATGAAAGTAAACAAAACAAAGTGAATGGTAAGTGGGGAGAACAGAACAACAGCAAACATCAAAATTGGAATAGAAGAAGTAAAACGGTTATATGCGAAGTATTATAAATAGTGTTTCTTGAAGAGGGGTGACAGGATAGGGGGGCCGGACTGAGTCAATAATACCCTCCCAATTAAAAAACAACAAATATTGTAACAAGAAGGACCCATTCAATATTCTAACCAATTACAAACTGCGTGGTAACACGAACAAGAAACCTTGGAAATTTACAATTGCAAAATTTTAGCCTACGTCACTTGGAAATATGTAAGTTTTTCCACTATGGTACCTGTTCAAGATTTCTTTTCTGAAACTACATCTTGCAGAGGTGGCTATTGATTCTGCGAAAAAGAAAACCCCCACTCTGCGGGATCATCAGTCGACTTAATGATTTTTTCAAAGAGCAGAACTTTCTAAAGCGGGACTTGCGACAAATATGCACTGCACCTCTGTTAGGCACTGTGTGTGTGTGTGTGAGAGAGAGAGAGAGAGAGAGAGAGAAAGAGAGAGACAGACAGAAAGAAAGAAAGAGAGAGAGACAGACAGAGAGAATAATATGGTAAGTAAATGAATGGATGTGGTGGTTGCATGAATGTGGAACGTAACCTGTGATTTTTCATATATAGTGGGTATGGAAACGTTTCACCATTTTTTGTCAACATTACCAACATACTTCTCCCATTCTTGTTGCTACGCATCATGGTGTGTAGCTCCCACTAGAGGGTTACGCCCTCTATTCCTCTTTACCCCCCTAAAGATTTAAAATACTCCCACAACATTTTTCCTGCAGAAACACTGTTTACAAATGAGGATATGAAATGTGAGAATAGCTGTGGCGAAAAAGGTAATCACTAAAGGAAACAATATTTTCTCTGAGCCGATGAAGAAACAAGTGAGAAAAAAAAATAAAAAAACACTTTGTATGGAAAATTATGGTGTATATCACTGAAACGTGGACTCTCCGAAAGAATGAAGAAATTTTCAAAATGTGAGCATGAAGAATGGAAAAGAACAAGTGTAGACAGAAAATATCATAATGAGGAAGTTGTAAAGAGACGAACAATACCAGATACAATAATGATAAAAAGAAACAGGTTAGGATGTTTGACTGCACAGAAATTATACACTAAAGGATATAACTGGAAATATGGCTAAAGAACAGAAAGGAACAACACGTATCTCCTGGGAAATATATTAAGGAAGATAGATGGTACGTCAAAATAAACAGGGAAGCGGAAGATCGGAATTAATGGAGGACCTGCCGCTTTAAGGCAGAACCTTTTTGCACTGAATTTGCAATTAGATGATCATTTAAAAAAAAACTAGCGAATTTAAAGTTAAATATGTAGCGTTAATGCCTCTTGAATTGAGTTTTCTTAGAACAGAACTGGGCAGTGGAATGTTCCTTTATTGTATTGTACAATCCACAAATTGATCGCTGGACTTCCCCAGAGTTCTCAAATTCCACTTTGTGTGGATGTGTGTGTGTTTTAAAGTAAACCGCAGGCATGTTGCATTCCACGACAGACACATTCCGAGGTTTGCCGAGCTTTGTAATTACAACAAGGTGTCCGCTTTCTCTGTTTTAACCCTTTGATTAAAGTTCTTCACTTGTATCTCTCCTTCTGTCTTTGTTTGTTTCTAGTTGATGAAAAGCGACCACAATGAAAACGTCTCAGTTGCATTCTGCTTCAGGATTTTTAAAAGAACAAGTGAAAGATACACGACAGTACTATTCAATATTTGATATTTTCTTTAATAAAAAAAACAAAAACAAAAACTATAACTAAAACAGGTCTACAAGTAGATAAAACAACCTTGAATATGGAATTACGCATTTGGAACAAAAAATAAAGTGTTATGTTCTACATTGTAAGAAACTGTATCATTTAATTCCTTGTGTGAATAGTGAATAAATTTTAATGACTATATAAAGGTTTTTATGTATTCACAAAAAAAAGGAAAAGTTTCAGCACAGTATCAGTGCTGTCTGCAAATTATTTCTTCTACCTGCTGACATCAAGGATAATCATTCCTTTACATCTTTGTTGAGACCCATTTACTTTCCGAAGACAAGCCCCTTTTTTCTGTCACATTTAGTTCCTCTTTTTCAGGCCACGGCCTTCTTTTCACTTTTCCTTTGCTCTTAGGCCACGCCCGTCTTCCCTTTCACTTTTACATCCTCTTTTCCAGGTCACGCCCGTCTTCCCTTTCACTTTTACTTTCTCTTTTCCAGGCTATCCACTTTTACGCTCCTCTTTTCACTTGCTTTTCCCGAAACGTCCTTCTTGTCTTTCACTTTTATTTTCTTTTTCCAGGCCGCGCCTTTCTTCCTTTCACTTTTCCTTGGCTTTTCAGGCCACGTCCTTCTTTCCTTTCACTTTTATTTTCTCCAGACCACGCTCCACTTTCTTTTTAGTTTTACGTTTACGTTATTTTTCGCTTTTCGCTCCGCCTCTCGTTTCCTTTCATTTTCCCTATTGGTTCTTCCGCTGAACATTTCACAGTTCCCACTGGCCCTTTCATTACGCCCCTAACTGTTGAATCGATTTATTTTCTGTTCCCATTCATCCTTCCTTCCTCTTTCGCTCATCCTGAAGAGGAAAGAAAAAGAAACGAAAAAGGTCGATTCAACAGTGAAAGACACAGCAGAAGAATGAATGAGGATTGTGAAAGAGAACTGTCAGAAACGTTGAAAACTCATTTTCCACAAGACATGACAAAGTCTTCCCCCTACACACTTCTACACATCACCTATATACTTACTGAGCACAAAGTAAAGAATTTCATTAAGAAATGTGTTCAAAAAGTGTGTTACGTTTTTACAGTGAATAGAGCAACTGTATATCGTCTAGAAGATGAAGAAATACATCATTAAGACAACAAGAGAACTCCTTTCAACCGTAAGTACAGATAATTATAATGTTCCACAAGACACTTAAAAACTGCAGAGAAAATGAGGCATTAAACGAAAAGCGTCAGCAAGGGATTAAAAGAAAATGGTTAGACAAAAGAAAAGAAAAAAGCATTCGGAGAAAAAAAAGAGACAGAAGAACATCCATTACGCAGAACAAAACAAACCTTGAGAAGATGATATGATGAAGCAGACCGAAAGAAGAAAGACTGTATAATGAAGATCGTAAGTGCTGAGAAAACACATTTCACTAAGAAGGACGAAAGTATACAAAAAGGAGAACTAAATTTCCACGTGAAACGTTTCTGCTCATTGCTTAGTAACTCAATTTCATGTTAAGACATGACAAGACTAGTACCTAGAGATAGAACCTTCGTTAACTACAAACGTTTCATAATTGGTTTCTTCAGAAAAATGGCCACGCCGTTTCCTGCTAACAAACTGCAGAACAGCTTCCATTCTTTCTGTTTTGTTTTTATCCCTCTTTGTCTCCCTATTTAAGTCTTCTCTTGGAGTCTAAAATAGTATCTTTCTTTCAACCATTTTGAACCCACAAACGAACTCCATTTACACATACATACAAAAGAAAAAGAAGCCGGCTAATTGATCGCATTCACACTCCGTCGCACTTAGTCCAACCAAGAAAGCAATAAAAAAAAGAAACGTGAAGAGCCTTCTTCCTAGATAAGAAACCTTGAATGCGAGTCTTTCTCTTCTTAGACTGCTGCCCTCTATAGGTTCGCTAGCAGGATTGAGTTCTTGAAACGCTTCCACATATCTTCTTGCTCCTTCCTGTTCGTGATAACTGGTTTAAAAATCGTCAAAGAGAATAAGTAAAGCGTATTTTTGAAGAGGGAACGTGGAAGGAATTATACAAGTTGAAAATATCTGCATTACGAATTCTACATGTTATTTTATTCGTTTCAAAGTAGTTTCAAAGTCCTGAAACGAAACTATGGAAATTCCGTTTTTTTTTAATTTCTTTTGCAGATCAAAGCTGGAAGAGTTTGAGGAAATCGTAGTTATTTTGCACTCTAATACACCCATGTTCATTAATTAAGGATTTTTTTATGATTCAAACGCTTCCAACTCGACCGAACGTCACTATAAATATGTAGTTGCATTCATTTAATATAAAACAGATTTGTAGCAGCAATATCTATATATATGAAACGTCGCTTGTGTGAAATTGAACCTATTCTGCTCTCATTTTCACTGGTTTCTTCATCACATAAAATACTCTGGTGGTACTTCCTTACTACGTATAGGCATTAATGTACATTGTCATCGGGTACGCCTTAAATTTATACGATAAATTTATTTGACATATTTTTTTGACTTTTGACATTAGTAATTTAAGTTACTCAAGATTCATATTACAGCTTTCAAATATATTTACCAGCCTTCGAAGAGAGAAGCGGGGAAAGATGGGATTGAGTGATAAAAAATGAGGCAGATAAATAAAAAGAGAAAGTAGACAGGCAGAAAGACAAAGAGACAGACGATAGACAGCGAGAGAGAGAGAGAGAGAGAGAAACTGGCTGAGGGATAGACAGAAGACAGAAAGAGATAAACAGACAGGCAAGAGACAGAAGGAGAAACAGGATATAGACAAAAACAGAAAAATATAAAGACAGACAAGCTGAGAAACAGACACACACACAGAAAGAGAGAGAGAGAGATGTAGAGAAACGGAGACAGACAGACAATAGACAGAAAGAGATAAATAATATAGACAGAGAAACAGAAAGTGAGACATGAGGAGAAACAGAGGGGCAGACAAAAGAAAGAAAGAGATAAAAAGAGAAGCAGTAAAAGAGAAAGAAAGACAGATAGACATGGAGAGAAACAGAGATAGATAGAAAGACACACAGAGGGCAGATAGAAGACAGAAAGACATAGACAAACAAGAGGCAGAAAGAGGAAGATGATATAGAGAAACATGAAGAGAAACAGAACGAGACAGACAGGAAGACACACACAAAGCACAGACAGACAGATAGAAAGACAAACAGAGAACTTCGTTAAAGAAGTGTAGGTATATTCTATTCTCCACGCACTTTCTCCAGAAGAAGGAAAGTACTGAATAGCACCTCGAGAAATCTATCTATCCAGAAAGCGTTTTATGCAAATAATCAACAACTTGTGCTTGTGCGTTCTGTGTGTATCAGCCTTACTTCTTTTTTTTTATTATTTCGCTCCGTGAATGTCATTTGTCTTTCCAGCTTTGTGCATACTGCGCTGTGCGGCGCCACATCTGTTACGGTGTTAAGAAGAAAATAAAGAAACGTCTCCTAAGACACCTGCGACCTCTGGATTAAGCTGCAGCAGTTGATGGATGGAGACATTCCAGGGAAGCCTTCTTTATCTCTTCACAAAACCACTCTAACGGAAGAAAAAGACTCCCTCCTAGACTCCATTCGCAATGGAATAATAAACATTATCATTCTACAACAACAATAATTCATTTCAATTATTATATATATCTACATCTGTCTCACAAAGTTGGAGAAAGGAATATATAATATTCTAAATACGGAATAACTTCTTGTTTGGCCCACAAGAAACTAACCGAAGAAGCCCATTATAAACGCCCCGCCAAATTGAAAAGAAAGGAAAAAAGCGAAGCTCCGCTTTCCAGTGTAATCTATCATAGTCAAGTCTGTAAAATTTAAATATGAAGATAGTAAGTTCAGATATATACACAAAAAAGTACCCAAATTTGTGGAGCAAGTGCCGAACCATGAGTTTTATTTTATTATCACTATTTTCAGACCCCCGCCCCCTCCCAAATAGTGCAGACTTCCAATAACCAATGAAGAAGCATGTGGTTTTAAAATTGCTGAGAGTTATCCGGAAGGGTTTTGCAGAGTATTCTTAAGTTTCACCAGGTAAATGCCGGGATAGTACGTCAACGAAGGCCCTGGTCTCTGCCCTCCCATATCTATACGCGGAAGAGTAATACACAGTGCTCGAAGTGGGTTAGAAAAGGTAAGGGTACGCTTGCACCTAGTGGTGGCGATTCACTATTGAATGTAAAAATCCAAAATGAAAAAGGTGTCCACCCACATCAAGTACTGGTCGTGACGGACTTAGCTCATAAAAACATTTTTTTTTAATATCTAGTTTATGAAACAACGTGTAAAAAGGAACTTATATCTCTTTGATTTTAATTTACATTAGTGGACAGGAATGGTAGCTATGGTTTGGGCTCGTCACATGTCAAAGGAATAACGTTCCTTGGCGGGTACTTTTCTTTTCAGGGTAGGAGCAATTAGCAACCAGAAAAATCAGTGGCCGTAGCCATTAGACCATGTGACCAATAGACAGTGCGGTTCCTTGAATGTACGGATCGACAGTAATCCTGTTCTAATGTTCAAACTTGAGATGAAGGCAGAAGCAGGTTTTTATTTTTATTCCAAACTCCGATAAGTTTCGTTTATATTTTCAAATTTTCATTATTTTTTGTAGAATACCCTGTAAACAGTTTTCTATCAGTCCGAACCTATTTTATTTTAGTGTTTAAACATATTCTTCACATTAAAAACTTTCCTGCTTGAATTTTTGCTTAAGTGTAGATTCTTTTGCTATAGTATTTAAAGGAAAAGCGAAAACTGTGTTCTAAAGGAGAATCCGTATGGGTTTGTGTTAAAAAAGGTTCCGAGACCAAGTCTATATGCAGACAAGAACATAAATGAGTTTCCTTTGGCCACAACCTTCTTCAATACAATCATCTTATGCAGGTGGTCAGGACAATTAAACCACGCAAATGCCGCGATGGTATCTACAAAGTACGCTCTGGCTGATTGCCTTCCAATATTCTCAATCTCCTAGTGAGCCTGAGATCCCTAAAGACCATAAATAGACGCGTATGTCAAGTTGGCACCCCAAGTGATTGTACTATTGATAAAAATAATTGTACTTTCAAGTACTTCCATTGTACTCATTGAACCAACAAAGATCTTCGATTGTACCCTCACCGATACCGGGAAAAACCCGGTCAAAGTTTGGGGTGCTAACTTGACGCAGCACCCCAAGTGATTGTACTATTGATAAAAATAATTGTACTTTCAAGTACTTCCATTGTACAATCACTTGGGGTGCTGCGTCAAGTTAGCACCCCAAACTTTGACCGGGATTTTCCCGGTATCGGTGAGGGTACAATCGAAGATCTTTGTTGGTTCAATGAGTACAATGGAAGTACTTGAAAGTACAATTATTTTTATCAATAGTACAATCACTTGGGGTGCCAACTTGACATACGCTAAATAGACTTCATATTCTTCTTATACAGCCATACACCACTCCCAAGGCCGCTGCCACTGTTGGAAAGCTCACTGGCAGTCTGCTTTCCTAAGAGTATTAAGCACCTTCTGCGTTTCGCACGGATCTCATGGAAGGTGTCAAAATGGCATCCTCGGGAAGGTATCAAAATGGTGCTCCTTCTGTTAGCGGGAGAGGGCTGAACACTGAACAGAAATTGGCAGCAATGTCCTTTATGATTCTCCGACGAACTTCACAAACTAGGCAAATCTTCGAATTTTGTGAACGTGGAAGATTGGCTTGAGCTCTCGTCGTTTTTAAGTGACGTTCTGCCGTTCCTTAAACGCGCGCACCAATCAAAACAACTCGCGCGGCTCATTGCTTCATTGCCGGTAGCCTGCTTAATCATTTGAAAGGCTTCCGTTCACGATTTACAAAGTCTGACGCAGAATTTGCTTTCAGCTCTAGTTTCTGATCATGGTGTACAGAGAAAGTCGTCACGCGGCACACTGACTGACGAAGTTTCCCGTTCGCTATTTGATGCGCGCGCATTCTTATGTTGCACTCTGCTGGCATTTCAAGAAAAGTCTCGGAACTTCTTGATATCACCTCGTAGATCAACCATTTTTATATAAACAGGAAACATGGTTTTATTTCACTGTCTTACAAGCAAACTCTTAAATTATACAACAGGTATTAATAAACATAAAAAATTAAGTTCATTAAATTAAGCAATTAGGACAACAAATCGCGTTTCTACCAGGTACCAACACACATTTCATGGTACTAAAGTTTACATACTTGACACAAGCTCCATGAAATCCATAACGAATAATATTAACCAACGAATAATATTACCTTCTTTTTAAAATAAAAAAAAACATCCAATTATTTAAATGCGCAACATTTATTACAACACTGCGGTTATGCGTGTTACATTCTGAAATGTTCAAAGCATCTAAACAGCTCTGAGTTTTCGTTAAAAACAAACACGTAAACTATAATGCCGAATAGCATCCAAAGATTCAATTCTCTGATTGATGATTGTCAAATGAGTCTAGCCACGCTATTTTTAGAATATCAAATGTCACATTGACGTTATAACTAAAAAAAAAAAAAAACCTCGACTAAAGAGGATGAGATCATATACAAAAAACAACACTGCACCCCTATGCCACAAGAGGGCAAACATTAGAAAGTATGGACGGGAAAAGTCACATGTAGAAAAAAAAATATCTTCATGAAGAACGGTAGTTCTTCTAGGGACGCTGAAAAATAAGTCTCTTAGCGGCACGCCAATGTATACTAGCGAACTATCAGCCCGATTTTGATACTCGCACTTGCATTTGAATGCTCTTTGCCATACTAAGACACAGACAAAAAATTGGGTCGGTAGAACCTTCCTGGGACCTCATAGGGCGGTGAAGAAAAAAATCAAAATTTCGCATTTCTGATGATATACTGAAAAAAAAAATAGCTGTGTTAATTCAACACAATGCGATGTCCCAGCGTGACTACCACTTTTGTGTGTTAAATCAATACAACACACGGTGTTGATTTCGGTACTGTGAAAAAGAATGTTACGGCTGCAGTGAGAATCGAACATGGGTTGCAGTTAGAAGGCGAGCGTCTTACCGACTTGGCTAAATCGTCAGACAAAACAGGCACTAGATGCAAACGATATTTAGTGAACAACATTTGAATTAAACGACTACATTATAGGTTTAAACAGAGTAGGGGATCAAATACATGTTGCTGAACCCCCAAAACAAACTAAGTTACTTGCACGACTTATCCCATGGTTTAAGCACTTCCTATTTGTCAATTGAGAACCAGAATTCCTATTCATTAAGAATATTCTATTTCTATGAAAGCAAGCAAGATGGCGACAGACAAAGACTTGAACAACATTACTACTTATCGTAACAACATGTCAAATGCTGCGCTTGCTTTCATAGAAATGGAACATATTCTCAATAAATGGGGATTGTGGTCCCTAATTGACCAATGGGAAAGTGATTAAATCATGGCATAAGTCGTGAGAGTAACTTTGTTTGTGTCGTCTGACGATTTAGCAAAGTCGGTAAGACGCTCGACTTCTAACTAAGCAACCCATGTTCAAATCTAGCTGCAGTCGTATTTTTTTCTCTCCCAGTACCGAATTCAACACCGTGTGTTGTGTTGATTTAACACACAAAAGTGGTAGTCACGCTCGGACACCGCATTGTGTTGAATTAACACAGCTATTTTTTTACTGTGTAGCACTGACTCCAGACCCTATCTACCGAAACTTGCGGAATCTTAATCTACATTTCAAACCTTTCAAACGGTATATCACAGGTCAAAATCGGTGAAGGGGTTCAAAAGTTATGACAATTTTTTAGCCGAATCACAGAATTTTCACAAATGATAGAAAAGTGTTTTTGTCATTTTGTGTGTCTTTTTGTTTTAGCTCCAAATGGATAGTACTGGGGGGCGGGGCGGGTTAGGGGTGTAAGGTAAATTATAATTTAATTATATCTATCATCTTGCTTCGTCAAAAAGAAGAGGGAATCAATAAAAGGTAACCGTGAGTTATTCATTAGCGAATGGCTACTAGGACAGGTCTCGATCCCGGTTCCTCGAATAAAGAATCCTCCTCTAATGCTCTGGAAAGGCTTTTCTTTTCCTTCGGTCCCTAACCACCTACCTTACAACAGAAAATGAAAACATTCATAAATCATAATTTTCTCCTACTTGATTTTTACAGCAACTGTCGTTAGAAAACAAAGCAATTGTAAAAATACTTCAGTTAGCAATTATCATAGACGGAAATTCAACTTAACTAAGGCTAAGTTTATTAACAACAATACATAAAAAGGTAAAGCTATCCCCTGTGCGATACACACGCGCCGTGAACGGTGCATGGGGGATGTGGAGGTAGCGCTCCACATTTTCTTGACCTACGGTACGAAGTGAGGGGTGGTCAGTCCCGCGCTCAAACGCCTTTACCTTCACTAGGCGCCAAGGAATACCAAGGAACTCTGGTACTCAATTTGATAGGAGGCTGAGTGCACCTCAGAGCGCCAGGCATGGGAACACTGAGAGAAAAGTTTCCACTGTCCTGGCCGGGATTTGAGCCTGGGCCGCCCGATTCGTAGTCAAACACACTACCGTCTGAGCCACGGCGACTCAAACCTACTAATACATACAGAAAAATAATAGTTTTTTTACAAACAGAAGAAATATTCGGTAAGTATAGCAATTTAAATCGAATCCATATAAGATCCTTGACATGAATCTCGATCGTGGAGGATTTTTTTTTTATATATATATGCGAGAGGCTCAATAGGCTTCCTGGGATTTGAAAAGATTAAAAACCACGTAAAAATCATCTCCCGCCAAGCTAGCGAATTCACTTCGCTAATTTACTTTAGAATCAATATTTTAAAATTTCCTGAAACTGATCGAAGATCTTTCAAACAGATCAAGAGCCGTGGGAGCAGTTCCAAAGAACTAGCGAAAGTAACAAAATCTCCTCCGTAAATCTTAATAGGGATTTTTTTTTTTCGTAATCAAAAGATCTGCTAGCGAGGTCTGTCTCATTGTAGCATCATAATTTCCAATCGAACTGCTAAACTAATCTAATATTCTTTCCGTAAAATTGCACAGGGTAGGATTATACATAAATCGTTCAATGCTACCTCCATCTATTCTGACCAGCACTATAGGAAACCACGTATTTTCCTTAACCCTAATTCCTCCAATCTATTTCAACTTTCATTAATGATACCTCTAAATACCACTAGATAAAAACTGAGACCTCCGGCCCAATTCTAACTACTGATTTCAACTAGCCCATCTAGATTCCTCCATCACCAGTACACCTCTAGTTTCTAACTCACCAACCCCAAAAAATAAATAAGTTATTCTTATTCTACCAAAATTCTAGCTACGGACACCTCCATCCCAGCTAACTACAAACATAAAAAAAATACCTCCAGATCAAATTACTCACTACACACCGCATCTAATCTACCCTTAAAAAGATAAAAACAAAACCCTAATCTACCACCAATAAACCAACTATCTAAGACTACCAATTACTACACTAACACCAAATGCACCACCACCAATACAAACAGACACCTCCAATACACCATCAATCAGCAGCTACTAGAATAAAACCAATACAAACTCTACCACCAATTAATATCCTTAATCTTGCATGCATCCAGGTTCTCTTAACAGCCCGATTTCCGGAGAATCCATCCCTCAACGCTTAAATTACAAACATAGTCAACAAATGTTAATAATCTTAGATTTGTGTCGAATTATCCGACTTGACATGTACACCAATTCGGTGGGAATTGTTCTCTCTGCGTGAAATATGCTAACATTAAAAAAAAAATTGAAAACCAAGCTGTACAAAAATCGTCTCGCGAATTTCTTAATTAGAAACTGACTGAGGAGTTCGTAACAGAAAATATCTTGGAGAAATAAAACTCAGATTTAACTTACAGGAGGTCCATCCGTCCTCCCGGAGGAGGGAAAAGCACGCAATCCTATATTTGTTACATGTTAGTTCGTCGGATTTCCATCGAAGACTGCCGCTACTGGACACTGGGCAGTTGCTTCCTACTTTTATTTTTATTTTTTCATTCTTTTCACGCTTTTCTAACAAAATTGGTGGGAGGACTTGGAAGCCTACGCAACCGGACCCTATCCTCCAATCCGAGTTGCTGACACAGATTGAAATTCAACCAATCAAATTTATCCTAAAATCTGTTTTTAGAACAGACATTACACAATTTCTGAAAATAAACATGAATTTGCTTCAACATTATTAAAATACACCATTTTGATTTCTTTTCTATATCTATATTCACATTTTATATTATCATGTCCATAGTCTCTTTTTAACAAAACATATCTCTCTTTTGTTTTTCCTCTTAATTGTTCTGTTCATTTAATTATTATTCTCACATTAACTAACTAACTAACTAACTCTATGGCTTATGCAACTCGCAAGTTCATCGCCGCAGTAACAAACGTTCGCCATTGGATTCTATCCTGGGCAATATCAAGCCAGTTTCCATCACGAACACCTATTTCTCGAAAATCTCTTCTAATACTGTCCTCCCAACGACGTCTCGGTCTCGCCAAAGGCCTCTTTCCATCCGGCCTTCCAACCAGGATAGAATCTAATCTTCGTTTTACCCCCATCCGAGCTACATGGCCTGCCCACCTTAGTCGTCGCGATTTCATTATTTTTACAATATCTGGTGAATCGTACAGTCCGTGGAGTTCTTCATTATGCAGTCTCCTCCACTCTCCAGTCATCTCGTCGCGTTTCGGCCAATATATATCTTTCTCAAAACCTTATTTTCAAACACACGTAATTTATGTTCATCTGCTAGGGTCGTACTCCAACTTTCGCAACCGTAAAGTATTACCGGCAGAATAACCATTCTGTATACATACTTCCAATTTCAATTTTCTTGATATTAATCGCGATGTTAGAACTCTTTGGACTGAATAGAAACATGCGTTCCCCGATACAAAGCGACTTTTTATTTCTTCCATGACCTCATTTTTGCTTGTTACGTATGCTCCCAAGTATTTAAATTTGTTTACTTTCTCTATGACCTCATCCTTAATTCTTATGTTTTTATTTCCTTCATTCCCTGTGTTTCGGCTTGTTACCATGTATTTTGTTTTATCTATGTTTACCTGTAGATCTATCTCATCGCACGCTTCTACTAAGACATTAGTGTTGCTTTGTAGTGCATCTATATCGTCCCGTATTAATCTATATCATCCGCGGATACAAACAGTTGATTCAAACCTTTCAATGATAGTCCCTTTTTGTCCCTTTTAATTTTTAAAATCGCATATTCTAACGCAAAATTAAACAGTAGTGGGGACAAGGCATCGCCTTGTTTCATTCCGTTGCAAATCTTGAAACTATCTGACAGTATTATCTATCCGTACTCTGCTTGTGGGGTCGTTGAGACGTCTTCACTAGTTGAACCAATTTTTTCGGAATTCCAAATCGTATCAGGATACTGTATAACTTTTCCCTTTTGATAAAATCATACGCTTTCTTAAAATCAATATATAGCTGATGAACCGTCCCATTGTATTCCCATTTCTTCTCCAAAATTTGTCTCAAGACAAAAATCTGGTCCAACGTGGATCTATTTCTTCTAAATCCACATTCGTGATCTCCAATTATTTCATCTACGTATACATTTAGGTGTGTTAACAGAATATTACTTAATACCTTGTAACAGGTTTGAAGTAACGAGATTCCGCGATAATTATTACAGTCCGATTTATCACCTTTTTTGTAAATCGGAACTATTATTGAGGTTTTCCATTCCTTTGGGAGCTCCTCCTTTCTCCATATAGCACTTATCAATTTATGTAGTTCCTTGATTAGTGCCGTTCCTCCCGCTTTAATTAATTCGGCTGGAATATTGTCTATTCCTGGTGATTTGAAATTTTTAAATTTCTTTACCGACATTTCGATTTCGATCTCGCTAGGTTCGGGAATCCACGGTTCTGCGGTATGGATTTCAAGTTCCTCTGTTTGTTCCCCGCTGTGTACATTAAGAAGTTTGTCGAAATAACTTTTCCACACATCGACAATTTTAGCTGGATCTGCCTGGAGATCTCCATGTCAATTTCTAATCATTCCTAACCTCGGCTGGTAACCTTTCCTTAACGAGTTTACCCCTTTGTATAGATCTCGTATGTTATTTGCCTTGCCGTTTTCCTCAATCTCCTGAATCTTCTGCGTCAGATATTCTCGCTTTTTGTTCTCACATATAATTCATTATTTAATATAAGTAACGAACTGAATGAAATTATGTCATTTAGTTCGTTACAGGGGTCAAGTGCAGGCTCCAACAAGTTGGGGTAAATCGAAGCTTATTTTTTTTTTATAGGAGTTACCGTTTTCGAGATACGGAGCATACCATGACCCAAAATCGACCTTTGGTATGAAGACTATGCACTATTTCTAAAAGGCAGCATTACAAAATAAGTGATATCAGTATAAAAAACCCTTCGGGGTAAAGAGAAGAGTGACACAAGAATTCTAGTCACAAAAGAAGCAATATCCATTTTGTGAATGATTTTCCTTGTGTCACTATGGAGGAAGTGTTTCCTTCGTAATAAAATTAAGAGATTTAGTATTCTACCTTGCGCCATAGTGACACAAAGAAAATCACTCGCAAAATGGATATTGCTTCTTTTGTGAGTAAATTCTTGCGTCACTATTCCCTTTAACCCGAAGGGGTTTTTATACTGATATATTACATACATGAATTATCTACGTGCATACACAAAAGCGTCTGGAGAACGTACTGAAGAAAAAATGTCTGTATTCTCCTGGGAGTAGGAATAAGTCCGGAATAGCTTCACCGAAATTTGATCACGAATCGAACCCATGCTATCTCTCTGGTCAGTATCGGTTACCAGAGCTGAAACCGGGTCACTTTTGGTGATCCGACGACCCGGTCTGACTTTGAGTAGGTGATCCGACCCTAATGATCCGATTAACCCGGTCTTGACCTGACACGACTGACTCGGTGACCCGGTCTTGACACAAATAACAGGACTAACTTTGAGATCCAGCGATTCGATGATCGAATCTTAACCCAATTAACCCAATGACCCAATATTGACATGGCCTTTGCCCATATGTTTTTACTATTGTTAGTAGATTTTCGGCGTCCTATTCTTGGTGCCTTGGGAAGGGGGTAAAATGCCCGTTCCCGTTCAACCTTTAAAGAAAGAATTTAAAGCCCTGCTTTGGCCACGGGTGATCGGGTCGAAATAGGTCACCAGGTCAGATTGGATCCCAAGAAAAGTCCCAGTCCGCAACCTGACCCGATCGACCCATTTCAGCTCTGTACTCGATTGAGCCAACTGAGTTAGAAGAGTCTCGATCATCAAATATTTCTACACTAGTCGGCGTCGTGAGCCAAACTGGGGAGTCACGTGACGGCCACTCGGTCTAGAAAGTCCCTAATACGCCTGTTCGTGGATAGGTGGAGCGCACTACTGACAACACTGCCGTCACTCAGGTGGACGCAGTTCCACCAACCGCGGACAGATGGCGTTGGGGCAGACTCAGGACCTGTAACGCTCGTGGTTATTACCAGGGTGAGTCATATGTTCGTAGCGTTAGGTGGCCCCGCCCACTCGATGCCGGAAAACCATGTGCAACGTGTAGAACAGGTGAAGGTGATGGTGGCAGAAAGCGTGTCACGTGTCTGTCTGATCACAGCGCTAACGATGTGTGGGAGGAACTACGCGTTGAATACACAGTTGGCAGGACGATGGTTGAGCTTCTGCGCCATTACTGGAAAAATGGGTTAAATGCAGCAGCAGCAGCCAAGGAAATTTGTGGTGTAGAAGGTGAAGGCACTTTCCACCAGTCCACAGCTAGAAAGTGGTTTCAGCGTTTTCGGTCTGGTGACACCAGTTTCGATGACAAGCCCAAGAGTGGACGCCCCGTGACGACAGATATCGATGCCCTCCTGAACGCTGTTGAAGGAAACCCAGGAACCAGTACCCGTCAGCTGGCAGATGAGGTCCAGACATCACAAACCAGTGTCGTTCGTCATCTGCATCAACTTGGGTTTTGCTCCAGGCAACCGAGAATGGTTCCCCATGATTTGACTCCCGCTCAAGCTCAACAACGTGTGACCCTGTGTGAAGAACTGCTTCGAAACCCAACTGACGACAGGTTTTGGCGGCGGATCATCACGAATGATGAAAAGTGGATCTTTCTTCGTTATCCTGACACCGGGAAACAATGGTTTCGACCAGGTACCGAGGCGCAGCCAGTGGTTCAAAGAGGGCAGTTTGAAGAGAAGAGAATGCTGTGTGTGTGGTGGAATTTCGAAGGTCCGATGCACTGGGAGCTCGTTCCACATGGTCGTTCCGTAGATGGGACATTGTATGCTGAACAGCTGCAACGGGTATACGACATTGTGCGCCGTCGTTATCCAGCACTGGTGAACCGAAAGCGACTGCTTCTCCAATTTGACAACGCTCCATGCCACAAGTCAAGAAGAGTCCGCCAGCACATTGCGGACATGGATGGCGTGGACATTTTACCACACACCCCCTACAGTCCCGACCTCGCGCTATCTGATTTTCATCTGTTTCGTTCCATGGCACACTTCCTGCGGGGCAGACAATTCCATTCCGTGGATGATGTGACAACTGGCATTACTGAGTTCTTTGCTTCAAAGCCTGCAGCCTGGTATCGTCAGGGGTTTGTGTCACTGGTGAAACGTTGAAGAAGGACCATACAGTGTGATGGGATGTACTTCGCCGAATAGGCTTCTGTGGTACTGGGGGAGGCGGGTGCTGCACATTATCCATGAAAACGCTACGAACATATGACTCACCCTGGTATTATTATAGTATCCAAGGTAAGTGAGTATGATAACGTTTGCTGCCTTGTAATCAAGGAGCGCCGGGTTCAATATCCGCTGGAGGTACAAGTGGCTTTCAGTCCCTTTAAACTGTAGGAGTGTAGTGCCTGTCCTTGTAATTAGAATGTAATCTTCATCCCATGGAAGATAATGGCAAACCACCACCGGTTCACCTTTCCCCTTCGGCTCAACATTAGGGCAGAACACCCTTGGTTTTCGCAGTTTCCGTAATACACCATAAAGGGTAATGATCTCTCCGTATGATAACGATACAAACAGATAATGTCAAGTATGCACACAAACACAAATTCAAAAAGAAAAAAAAATAGCTTTGAGACGACCTAATAGCTGTTAACGGCCGATGTAAAACAGAACAAAAAAAGACCTAACTGTGGTAGTTTAGTATACCGCGCCACACCCACTGGACAAGAAGAGTACTTTAAAACAAACAAAGACGTTTAAAAAGAGGTCAAGATCACTAAAAACTTTTTTCTCTCCAGTTTCCTAGAACTGCTGACGTCAACATCATGGAAACTACTGTAGATGGCACACGTGATGGCCCTGCTCAGCGGTTTTTTGCTGGTCCCAGCCGATTTTTCATTAGGAAAAGAGAGAACCGGTCGTAAATTGGGTTGGTAGTGGCGCGCTCTTGGCGGAAGGATGTCTGGTATTTTCTTCCTTATATTATATTCTGTGCACAAGCTAGGGCATTGAGAGAGAGTTGAGAAATAGAACCTGCACATAAGAACGAAACTCAGAAAACGATGGACAAGAGGCTCGTTAACTTGCAGGCCAGTCCTCACGAGAGGGAGAGAGAATATTTATTGCAAACTACATGCAATCCACATGTTGTACATGAATATCTGGTTTGATATTGGTGATACGGCTTATACGAGAAAATCTATAAAGGCAACCCATAACTAAAGAGAAACCCTAAAATGTTGACATTGCCGTTTGAACAATAACAGCCACTGTATACAAATGCAACATATGCACATTAAAATGAAACTTCTCCACTGCGTAGAAAAGAGTTCTGACATTCGCCTCTGGAAATGATGACTCACTTGGCACGCATACTCTCGAACAGCTTTCCATGGACAGCAGCACGTTATCGGGAGCTTAGAAGTATATACTTTTTTTTTCCAACTGCATCTGTGTATTGTAAATGATTCGCGATTGGTCATTTCAGTTGACGTCGTTAAAAAAATAGCAAATCAAAAGACACTGCGCGCTAACAACGTCTAATTAAAACAATATTAGTGAAAAATGACATCCCTTCGTGTTATAAATGACAAGTAGGCTATGTTGCTATAAAAATCAGACATAATGTCGAGGAGCGAAGACTGGTTAATTAAAGTCAGGTTAGATTATTTTTTGTTCATTTTACACGATGCACATGACTTTTATCACTCACACTAGGTGCACTCGAGTCTCGACCCCAACGCGGAAGAAGCCAATCAGAAACCGACAATCACTTACAATAAAAAAAAAGGCACGAATCGCCATTCCCTAGGAATACAGAAAGGCAGTTGAAAAAAAAAATGCAGTCCAGACGATAAGATAAGGTAAAGAAGATAAAATGAATTTTATGGGCGGTAACAGCGCAGTCCAGACGATTTCGATGGGGTTTACGTCCGGTGACTGACCGATGGTAGCCTTTTGGTGCCAGTCAAGCCTGGTCCGTTTACGCAATGTGGCATAGAGTGCCATCTTGCCTGAACAGAGTGGATGTTCTAGTTAACATATCACCTGAGAATATTGGAAGATCCTTCTCCAATATTTCGATGAACTGTACGCTGTTATTATCGCCAAAATATTCCACGAGTTCTGATTGTTCCGTTCGTCAAACGAAACACCACACCAGAAGGGCAAATCCGCCATGCTTGGCGGTGGCTGCAGTCGGTTTATGCTGAATTCTTGGCAACGCTTCCTCCAGACCAATATGCGACAGCTACATGGAAACTCAGCAGAGGATAAACCTATGCTAAAGGCTCCAAGGGCGTTGCGTTGTCTCAGTTATCTAATGTATTCGTTTGGCAATATTGGCTACAGTAAAAAGTAATTACCTTTGACAGTTTTCCCGTGACAGTCTGGCTGATGAAGCTACCGGGCAGCTGTGTCACGACTCACCTGAAGGTGCTCTGCCATTTCCACAGCTTTGCAACGCGGATTAGCTTTTACCAATCATTTTGCATCCCTCAGCTGTTATGACGTTGGGAACCTGAACGTGGGATCACAGTCACCCAATTGAGGGTGGACAGTGAAATCTTCAATTTTCCGGAAATTTGCCTCTGCGGTATAACATCTTCGTATCACACTACGCCCTCGTTGGGAATCAATCAATTCTGCGGCCTCAGAGTTGTTTGCGTGGACACTATGTCACTACATAAGCTTACAAAGCTATGTAGTATGATCATGTTTATATCCCTGAAATACAAGGTGTATATTTACTTGGGATTGTATCTGCACTGTAAATTATTTTGGAAATGTTATTTAAAATATTTAGTAATGTTCCAGATAAATGTAATTATTTGCAGTAATCCTGCTTTGGCTGAAAGGTGTGCAGCAAAAACATCGAAATCTTTCCTCCATGTAGATGGAGGTTCTCATTTCCCCGTTCCAGGGTGACTGTCGCACATGCGAAGGAAGAGAAAACGGTTTCTTATCGTAATGAAACATTCAAATTCTGAAAAAGTGTCTTTGCTGCCGCCATTATAATCACATATTTTAAAGAAATTTGAAATATTTTCAGTGAATGGGGATTGCAATCACTACTTAACAAATACAAAAATTTATTAGAACATGGCGTAAGCCGTCTAAGTAACTGCTTATGCTTTCGGGTTTCGGGCAACGTATTTCTGATCTATAGTGGTTTAATGTACTGATTTCATCACTTGCAGTTTATTCCAGTTACTAAGATGCTGGCCTTCTAACTAAATAATCCGTGATCAAATCTCGCTTAAAGCTTCTACTTTCTTTCTTTCTTTCCCAGAAACCCGCAAGGTGGCTGTTTTGTATTAACTACGTTATAGCAATTTCAGCAATAGTTGGCTAGCCTCCAGGAATGTCTCCGATACTGTGTATACAAGATCTGTCCGGAAAGTAATGTCACCAAGTCATGGTGAAGCTTCCAATCGCCGCTGATGTCTGGTCTGACGCGCCGGATTCTCTCTCTCTCTCTCTCTCTCTCTCTCTCTCTCTCTCTCTCTCTCTCTCTCTCTCTCTCTGTCTTGAGGACTTCTACGTAGAATTTGGAGTTAGCGGTTTTCCCAGGAGGTACAACACGATCCCCCTGATGTCAGAAAACACAATGAGCCTGGTCTTTATCTTTGATTTGCTCATTCAAGCCTTCTTGGGGCGAGGGGACGCCGAGGTGTGCCACTCGACACTCTGCCTCTTTGTTTCGAGGTCGTACTGGAATATCCATGTTTCATCACCCGTTATTACATTATCCAAAAAGTGAGAATCGTTTTCACACATTTCCAAGACGTCTTGACAAATATCCACTCGGCGAGATTTTTGGTCGTCAGTCAAAATTCTTGGGACAAACTTCGCGCACACTTTTCTCATGTGCAAATCCTTGGTCACAATCTCGTGGACGATAGTTTTTGGAATATTTAACATGTCGGCCATTAAACGAACACTCATTCGACGGTCTCTTTGCAAAAGTTTTTTTTTCACACGAGTCACATTTTTGTCGTTTGATGAGGTTGACTGGTGTCCAGCGCGGGCTTCATCGTCGATGTCTTCATGGCCTTCCAAAAACTCCTTGTGCCATATATGTAGACTTGTCTTTGTGATAAACACTTATCCCCGAAGGCCTGTTGAACCATGGAAAAGTTTCCACTGCAGACTTGCAGAGTTTCACACAAAACTTGATCGCGTATCTTTGTTCCAGTGAGCGCTGCATCGCGACTTGTACAAGAGACGAAACAGAGGTTTACGAAATCACCCGTCCCTCACCTCCGAGTAGAGATGTGTAGTTCGCGAACGAACTGGTGGTCTTTTTACTGACCTATTCGAACTACTTCAGAGGATTGACAGATTGTAGTTCGCAAGCGAACTAAATGCGTGCGCATCTCACATATATAACTGTAGAAAAGCAACGAAGATACAAGGAAAAATATAAAACAAGGACGTTTACGCACTTCACCCCCGCCCGGTCGTAGACAAATCGCGGGAAATTTCAAGTTCAACCGCGTTCGCTTTTGTGATGTTTCTCAAGCAAATGTTTTACTCCGTCTCTCTCTCTCTCTCTCTCTCTCTCTCTCGATATATATATATATATATATATATATCTATCTATCTCTCTGACTAGAATGGTGGGTGCATCAATGCATCGCTTTCATGGTTCTCGTGCTGCTTTGAAGGGAGTGGGCACAGAGTGAAGGAGGTATTGTAACAACATTTCCGCTCGGGGACATCTCTTCCCTTCTAATTAACCGTTATTTGAACTAAAGTTGTAGTTCGCGAACTAGAAACAAGCACGACGCATCTTGAAGGCTACCACGTGATCACAAAAGCCCTTCTGCTGCTATAGGGAGACCATCTCGGTCGCCAACTATTGAACTAAACGAACTGGTCTTTTGAACTGCTTTTTCCAATGAACTAGTTCACTGCGAACTAGTCTTTGAAACGAACTGAGCAAGCACTCGCTCGGTAGTTGACTTATGCCCCCATCGATCCGAGATGATAGAGCGCGCTGCAACGTACAATCGCTTCACAATAAAATGTATGACATTACTTTCCGGGCAGACCTTGGATTTCGAATTACTTTCTACATGTAAACAACTTTCTCAAATGGTTTGAAGATTTCAATCCCATTTACCTGGAAGAGAGAAGTCTAGACTGAAGCAACGATCAAATTTTAGTCATTTGTAACGCTCAAGCCAAAATCGGTGACAATATTAAAAGAAACATATGGGACAGTCCCAGTGATGAGTGCAGCACTTGATATATATACTCCTGGAAATGCCCTCTTCATAAGCACCTTAGCTTAGTCGTAGGATAACTGTGAAATAACCATATATAGCAATAAACTACATCAGTAATATATCAACGATTTTTGTACTCTGAGAAGCTAGAGAACAAACTCATAGTAACAATAATAAGGTGCATATTCTATCGATTTCAGGAGCACATATACAACTGTCATGCTGGGGTAGGAAACTTCTGGACCTTACTACTGTTCTCTCTAAAAATTTGAAAAGGAATAAAAAAAATCATAGTTTGAATAAATATATTAATTTTCACAAACCACACTGACACGTTTTTTCTTTGCCTCTTTCAACATTTACAGCGAAATTAAATAAAAGTGTAATGTTTGGAGAATTTCTTTGCGTGAAACGATTGGAGAAGAGAAGAAAAAAAAACGGCCAGAAGAAGCGAAATCTATTTTCGGAACGTGACCTTTGTCCTAGAAAGATATTAAATCAGCCATATTGACCGCTTCTCTTATCCGGTAACTTGCCGTGACTCGGATAACGAGGAAGATTAGGCCTTGAAATGCAAAAGGCTGATAAAGAAAAAAGAGACAGAGAAAGAGAGGGGGGGGGGAAGAAACAGAAAGAAAGAGAGAGAGAGAAAAGGAAGGAAAGACTTCGTAAGATAGAAATCGACAACGAACTGTAAGAAAAGAAAAAGAGTAATTCGTTGTCAAGCACTATACAGAGAGAGGGAGAGAGAGGTGGAGGGGAACAACTAAATCAAAGATTTTAATTTCGTTCCAGAAATAGGGAGTGGGAAGGAATGTCAATAAAGAAGATAAGTTTCAGATACACGCCAAGCCTCTGTGAAGATGATGATCTATTTTTGTATTAGTCGATAACTTTTTTTTTTTACCTTCACTAGGCAGGAAACTGGTCCAGCATTTTCACGTGCGTATAAACAGGGTGACTCACAATGTTCTGTCACATTTTTTTTTAAACGCCACATATTAGAAAATGTCAGACACATTGCTTGAAACAGCCAGGAAACTATAACTTTCTAGAAATTTCCAGTAACTTGGTTAATGAAAAACAGCCACTTTGAAGTTTTTAGAAAAAGAAAAAAAGAAAAGACTCAAGTGAGATTCGAACACGGGTTGTTCACTTAAAAGTCCAGCGTGTTACTGACTGGACTAAACTTCCAATGATGATAAAGAACTAGAAGAAAACAGTGTAGAGGGTAACAAATACGTTTTCCCGAACACCGCAAACATGAAGTTACTCCCACAACTAACAGCATGTTTTAACAATTTGTCAATTAAAGATGGTAATCCCTATTTACGGAGAATTTCCCATTTTGGCTAAAATACGTGATCAATATGGCAACAGCAAATCCTTAATTAGAACTGCACTGTCTGCGCATGTGCGAAATCTCTTCGTGTTTTTTTCTAGGATTACTCTGAAATATTTTTGAATATGAAACATGATTAGACATATGAACGAACATTCCCATAATTATCAAAGTATCGGAAGCAAGGCTGACTCAGGTTTCCCTCCTAGTACTTTAAACTAAGGTCAGAGCTTGTACCTTTCCCATTCCTACTCTCACGGACTATGGCAACCTATAGTCTTGACAGTCTGTGATATGGAATACGAGAGTATAGGAGAGCGAGAAATTAATGAAAATCAATGATGAAAAAGTAATGTTTTTATATGAGTTGGAAATTTGGCGAAAAAATCGATTGTTGTTTTTAATATTTTAGTCTATTTGAATCTATTTATTGGAAAATGGATGATCTTGAGTTAATTAAATAATCTATTGTTGTGGCCAATAGAAAGCAAGATTTTTTATGAGTGATATAAGATGTTTGTTTATAATTACGGAAAAAGGTGTCGTTAAATGCAATATATATATATATATATATATTACGAAAAGGAGTATTTTATATGTTAGATTAGTGTAGAAATTATATGATATGAATCTAAACATTATTATTAGGGGATGATTAAAGTACAAAGAAAAGTTTATGTCTGGAAATTAGTTTAAATATGGATGAAAGTTGGCGGCTATAGAAAGCTGCAAAGCAAATGTAGGTAAATGCATTAAGGTGTATTTGAGAATTTTCATATTTTATGGAAGGATCGATTTAATAAAAGTCTTTCCCAGTTAAAACGACCTAATTTTCTTTAAAACCACTTCAGCAGTAGAATAGTCAGGCTGCTGTGCTTTAGCACTCTTTGGTTCTGGCTGTTTTGCTAATTTGAATTTGTCCTGAAGTCTCGCAGTAGTCTCTACTGGACTGCATTTTGCGGTTCTGATTTGGAGCAGTGTCCATGCGGGATAAGTTCGTCGTCTGATTCATGATTTTCAACGACCAGGGATCCAAAAGAAGCTACGCGAGAATAAAAAAAACTATGAGATATTAAAGAATCCAAAAAGTATTTACAGCGCTTTTAAATAAGAAGAGATTTTGTAACGACGCACATAGCAACGACGACGCTATATATATATCGTCGTAATATATTCAGGGTGTACGATTTCATTCACTCTTTATACAAAATCTTTTAATGACATAAAATAGTATATGTTCCATTAAAAAAATATGTTTGTGTTGGGGTGGAAACACTGTTTACCCTATGACTACGTTTTATGCATTGTCATATGTCCCCTTCAAATCAATTAACTTCTGTTTGTAACATTTCTTTGTACAATGCATCGTTTGTGCGATGTTTCATATTGTCAAGTTAAATCGTCCACCCTATATATACATATATATCTGGTGTAGTAAAAAGTAATCCATTATTTTTGCATGACATTGAAGGCTTGACTTACCATAGTTAGAATGATCCGATTTAGGTCACATATGCGCCGTTTTGTTCGATAACGTGTTGCCATTTGGAAGGTAATATCATGATGCCTCTCTCATAGAAGCCCTTGTCACTATTGGCAAAAAATTGAGACAGTCGATTTTCACAAGCCTCTCTTGACGCGAATTTTGCACCAGCAAACGTGTTCGCCATGGACAGGAACAGATGGTAATCACTCGGTGCCAGGTCCGGACTATAAGGTGGATGCATAAGAACCTCCCAACCAAGCTCCCGGAGCTTCTGGCGAGTCACTATCGATGTGTGTGGCCTGGCGTTGTCCTGGCGGAACACAATGCCTCTCCTATTGGCCAAAGCTGGACGCTTCTGGGCGATTGCTGCCTTCAGACGGTCCAATTGTTGACAGTACAGTTCCGAGTTAAGGGTTTGGCCGTAGGGGAGCAGCTCATAGTAGATAATTCCCTGCCAATCCCACCAAACACACAGCAAAACCTTCCTGGCCGTCAGTCCTGGCTTGGGCACCGTTTGCGCCGGCGCACCGCGCTTCGACCACGACCGTTTTCGCGTGACGTTGTCGTAAGTGATCCAATTTTCATCACCAGTCACCAACCGCTTCAGAAATGGGTCGCTTTTGTTGCGATTCAGCAGCGATTCGCAGATGGAAATTCGGTCCATGAGGTTTTATTGCGTTAACTCGTGTGGCACCCATACATCAAGATTCTTTTTGTATCCAGCCTTATGCAAATGGTTCCACACGGTGTTTTGTGCAATGTTTAGCTCTTGGGCAATCGAAACAGTGCTTACATGACGGTCGGATGCGACAATGTCCATGATTTTATCGACATGTTCGACACGTGGCCTTCCAGTGCGTGGTACATCTTTGACGTGAAAATTACCGGCACGGAATCGACGAAACCAAAATTGCGCGTGATTGGCTGTTACAGTATCAGGACCATAAACACTATTCACATTTGCAGCCGCCTGGCTTGCGTTTTCGCCTTTATCGAAGAAAAACTGTAAAATATAGCGTATTTTCTCTTTGCTAGTGTCCATTTTGACGCGCGCTCACACAACACAGACAACTCATCACAACTATCTGAATAGTGTTTGTAGTACGCAATCTCATCGTTTGAACGCCATCTCGTTGAACCCGATCGGACTTCTACAACGCGAGCTACAGATCACTGAAGCCATCTATTGGCAAAATAATGGATTACTTTTTACTACACCATATATTACGACCATTCATATTTACTATTACTACTATTTCTACTACTACATATTAAATATTATTAATTTTACGATAGCACAATCATATTCTAATATATTTATCATCTACATCGTAAAGAAACAGTAGAAGATCGTAAAACGTTAAAAGATTCAACGGTCTTTCAACATTTTCTGTTCGAAAATGGCATAACGAACGTGAGTAGCTCGAAAGACGCTTTATTTTGGAGAAACAGACCTACAAAAGTTCGTACAAAACCGTAATTTGAAGAAACTAGACATAGAAAGGCACAGTTCTTGAAGTTCTGTTGAGAATAGCATTCAGACACTTTCACATATAATGAGGCAAGAAGGAAACTGCGCAATACCGATTCCGACATGATTCTTTGATATATGGTGTGATCACCAAAATTTAAGGTGTTACGGACCAACGGGAGAGGAAGTAGAGGTCCTGGAACATTGAATTTGAATTTACTTTTGGCCTTTAAGCATCTTTGGCTGAGGTCGGGATGACGTAGGGGTAAAGATGAAGGAAGGAGTAGGTCAGAGTCTAAATTGAAGGTACTATACCGGCATTCGTCTGGTGTAACTGATGAAAAATCCTGGAAAAAGTTAGAATGGTCAGCCGCTGCTGGTAACGGATCAAAGACCTCCCATATGTGAAACCAACGCTCTACCAACTGAGCTACAGGCGGTCGTCTGGAAGTTTAAATTTCGTCAATACGATAGAATGACTCTGCTTAAATGTAAATTTCATTTAATCTTAAAATAATTAAAGTAATTAAAGAAAGGCTTTCACAAATTAATACAAACCACTAGAATCATCTCTGAAGCAGTGTTGTCAACTCAGTATAAATATATTTTTGTTTACCAATTAATATTTTTTTTAAAGAAAGACTATGATGAAATCTGACTGCACAGTGGTGCAAACTTTGAAAGATATGTGTGTTGGAAAGTCACAATCATGACAATCTCGTATATATGGACACAGCTCGATAAATTGATTTCTGGAATAAACATTATAAAACCTAATGAAAATGTGTATTAATAGAATTCTACTGATATCGTATGTAGAGGGTATAAGTTAGATTTGTTCCCGTCAACCATGAAAAGTCTGTATATTCTGTGCGTATTATGCACGACATCTATAAATGTTGTGCTTTCTTACTATCTATCCTATGCACTGGAGAAGACTCAAATTTGAGTGATAACACACCGTTTTCCCTCTCCTCTCTTTCAAATTTGTCAAAGCCAAGAGAATCACGTAAAGAGATCCGCTTGATACCATTGTAAACTTTTCGTCAAAACCAGCCGCATGTATTCAACTATTGTTTCTTTTAAACTATGGTTATATTCTATACTAGCTGATTTTGCCCGCCCGTTGGTGCGGGGTGAATAAAATATATTGTTACGCCCCATGCTGATGGCGGATGAACTTGGACTCAAACGGCATCGGCAGTGTTGCCACTGATCTCAGAGACCCCGAAAAATATGGATTCGACACTAATATCAGTCGTTTTCTATTATTTTTACATGTCACCCCTTCCCACTCCTCCCTATGTGGGTGTTACCTAAGATAGCCGTTGTAAATGAATTGATAGTCCTACCAGATTTGACCATTTGGTGGTATTCAACCCGCCGAACAACATTGTAATGTGGGTTGCCGCGTGCCTTGCTTTTAACTGTTCCATTGTCGTTACCACCGTCATTGGAATTCAGTGCAAAATTAGATGGTCGATTATCTCTGAAAATAATAATTTCAGAATCAAAGTGGTATAATAACTTGCCAGTTTGATGCAGTGTATGATCATGTGCAAAAAATCATTCCAAGCGGTCAAGTACTTTTTGCGTGATGCTCACGCAAACATATTACCAAGATTGTGAATTTCTAGCACATTATATCTGTCAACGTTTGCAACACTGTTCCAACAGATTTCACTATTTTGTTTCTTGTTACTAGTACATTTTAAAAATCTATTAGTTGATGAATAGCGTTATTTAAACAAAATTAATTTTCTACTGACTTGACAACACTGCTTACAGATGGCGACTCTGTTCGTGGTTAAGTTAACAGAAGCTTCAAAACTACATCAAAACATTTTTGGAAACTTAGTTATGAAGTTTCTGTTCACTTTTCTTTCAAACTAATGCTATTCATTATTGTAGTACGATACAAACTTTCGTTTATGGAAGTATTCCACTGAAATTGGAATAAACGACGTAAAACGAAAAAGGCAGGAAACCCTGTTTGGAATAATAGGCTATATGTGAAGATTTATGCAAGGAGAAACTATGATGTGTGTGTGACCAGAAATGAGTATAAGTCGACACACGTTGTCCGGAAAATAAATGTGTGTGTATTTTACTGATTAGGAAGGCTTAATTTCCGAAAGCACTTTGTTTACAATAAGTAAAGTTGAGCTGTCAAACAGCTCTGTTATATACCAGGTCCCTCGGAAATAAATGGCAATTTTTCGTACCTGACACTACTATTATGCTTTGAAATGCAGGTAACCCACCTGCTTTATACAAAACTGTCTCCGTATGCAGCGACACATCTCCGTCTACAATCCATTTTGTTCCTGGAGAAACGTGGCTCCTGTGATGTTATGAAGTCGAGGAAAGCACTTTCTTCACTATCTCTGGTTTTGAACATCCGTCTTAGAGGGAAGTGACTTATGTTAGATATATAAACATATGGTAGTATGTTAGTGTCAAATCCGCGGAATATGAACGGTGCGGCAATCCCTTAGCTTCTATTTTGTCATTCTTGCCATGTGGGGTTAAGCGTTGTCTGCTAAGAGCACAAACCTTCTCAGTGACCAATGATGGTACCCTTTTAGACAACTGGCCAGTGTGCGAATTATTTGCCAGGGGGGAGGATGCTCGGGATTTCTCCCCCTGGCAAATAAGTTTCCCACCCTGACAAATGTTTTTTGTCCCTGCCAGGGATACATTTCTCTCCTCTAGAAGATGTTTCGATCAAGACTAAATGGAAAATGGAACAGTTTTATTTGGCAGAAGTTGACACTATTTTCATGGAAGTGACAAGGGTATATGTATATGAACACTTGTACTACCAGCTAAGCAGCCTATTTGGAAGCCATTTCTTTTGTGATGTTTATGAACTAACTTAATGTGATGATTTAGTATAATTGGTTTGATTTAGTAATCCCCTATTGGAAAATGGGACTGCATATCTTCCCTTCTCTCTTTCTCTCTCTCTCTCTCTCTCTCTCTCTCTATATATATATATATATATATA